>WTSP01012025.1:16026-28128 GCA_025331215.1 Actenoides lindsayi
CCAGTAATAGTCCAGTTATGCTTAAAACCAGTGCCCCAATTTGTACATTTTGATGCAAGTTTATAATGAACATGTTTTTCAGCATTGTTGTTGGGGTGGGGCGGGGGGGGGAGGGGGTGTGTATTACATGCTATTTTTAAGACTTTTTGCCTTGCATCAAAATTTCTTGTGAGATGGCCCATGAGTGATGTCAGTCTTATGTCTACTTGCATTTAAGAAACAACTCTATCAAATGTATTTATTTAGATCTTTCTTAATAGTGTCAGCATTTAATAGTCATTAAGGTAAATTTTTCTATATTTTACAGTGGAGTGCACACCAACAGTTCGTGTTTTACACTGATGTATGATAAACAGTAGCATTGTGCATAGATCATTGCTGATAAAATGGAAGTTTTGAAAGCAATTTAGATCACAGAGCCCTGTGATCTACATTTTGTTTGCTCTGACATTATTAAACTCATCCTGTTTGTCTGATTGTGACTAATTACTATACTTGCATGGCTGGAAAGCTTTCATTTTTTTGTCAAGTTCTTTTAACACTGTTTGCATGTTGTTTTTTGAGCTTAGTGTTTCATGTTCAGGCAGCAGAGCACCTTCTATTGAATTCAATAATTATGCAGAATCAATAAGTTTTTTCTTTGTGTTTGTCTTTGTTGTTTCTTTGATATGGCCTGTAGGATGCTGCAGGCAAGGTGCTGGACCGCTGGGCCATTATGTCCAGGGAAGAAGAGATCATTACCCTTCAGCAGTTCCTGAGATTTGGAGAGACCAAATCCATCGTGGAGCTGATGGCAATTCAAGAAAAAGAAGGGCAGGCTGTTGCTGTGCCATCTTCAAAGACAGATTCAGATATAAGGACTTTTATTGAAAGCAATAATCGCACCAGGAGCCCAAGTCTCCTTGCTCACCTGGAGAATAGCAATCCTTCCAGCATTCATCATTTTGAAAACATCCCAAATAGCCTTGCATTCCTGCTTCCATTCCAATACATAAATCCAGTCTCTGCTCCACTGCTGGGGCTGCCTCCAAATGGCCTCCTGCTGGAACAGCCAGCAATGAGGCTTCGTGAACCAAGCCTTACGACCCAAAACGAATATAATGAGAGCAGTGAATCCGAAGTTTCCCCAACACCTTTCAAGAATGAGCAAACATCCAGCAGGAATGCTCTGACCAGCATCACAAATGTTGAGCCCAAAACTGAGCCAGCCTGTGTTTCTCCTGTTCAGACACCTACGCCTGTCAATGATTTATCAAAACCAGAACACACTAAAAGCTCATTTCGCATTCACAGAATGAGGAGAATGGGGTCAGCCTCCAGGAAAGGAAGAGTGTTTTGCAATGCATGTGGCAAAACTTTTTATGACAAAGGTACTCTTAAAATACACTACAATGCTGTTCACCTGAAAATCAAGCACCGGTGCACTATTGAGGGTTGCAACATGGTCTTCAGCTCTCTCAGAAGCCGCAATCGCCACAGTGCTAACCCAAATCCCCGCCTCCACATGCCTATGCTAAGGAATAACCGTGACAAAGATCTAATTCGTGCTACATCAGGTGCCGCCACTCCAGTCATAGCAAGTACAAAATCCAACCTAACTTTAACAAGCCCTGGGCGTCCACCAATGGGGTTTACCACTCCGCCTCTAGATCCTGTACTACAGAACCCTCTTCCCAGTCAGCTAGTGTTCCCGGCTTTAAAGACTGTCCAACCTGTTCCTCCTTTTTACAGAAATTTACTTACTCCTGGAGAAATGGTGAGTCCTCCAACCTCACTCCCTACCAGTCCAATAATACCAGCAGTGACCGGCATGGAGCAGCATCCACCTCCTCCTTCAGAGTCATCAGTACCTTCAGTGCTGATGCCTACCCCAGAACCTAATGCTGACCTTGCCCCCAAGAAGAAACCAAGAAAGTCAAGCATGCCAGTTAAGATTGAGAAGGAAGTTATTGATACTGCTGATGAGTTTGATGATGAAGATGAAGAAGTGAATGACAGCAGCACAATGGTGAATGACATTGGTCATGACAATCACTGCCATTCTCAGGAAGAAATGAGCCCCAGCCTGTCTGTGAAAGACTTTTCCAAAAGTGACAGGAGCAGATGCATTTCCAGACCAGACATTAGAAGAGCAGACAGCATGACATCAGAAGACCAGGAGCATGAGAGAGACTACGAAAATGAGTCAGAGTCATCAGAGCCCAAATTGTGTGAGGAATCCATGGAAGGCGATGATCGCCTCCACGAAGCCGGTGAAAAATCTATGATGCACAGTGACAGACCAGATGAAAACCACAATGACTCTTCCAACCAGGATGTCATTAAGGTGAAGGAAGAATATACAGACCCTACATACGATATGTTCTACATGAGCCAATATGGATTGTACAATGGAGGCAGTGCCAGTATGGCTGCCCTACATGAAAGTTTTGCTTCTACATTCAGCTACAGCAGCCCTCAGAAGTTCTCCCCAGAAGGTGAAATGTGCTCCAGCCCAGACCCCAAGATCTGCTATGTGTGCAAGAAAAGTTTCAAGAGTTCCTACAGTGTGAAGCTTCACTACAGAAATGTTCATTTAAAAGAGATGCATGTCTGCACAGTGGCTGGCTGTAATGCTGCGTTCCCATCACGGAGAAGCAGAGACAGGTCAGTAAATATTAATTGATTTTCTACATTATTAAATGTGTTGAATTATGTAAGAAACAGCAGTTTAGGATATATGAAGAAATAGAGAGATGCACAGTAATGACAACTGACAATCACATTCCCATGACATTGGGAGAGTTTTATCACTTTAAGATTTTGATTGTTGCTTGGCACTCAGAATAGCACATATTGTGCCATCCTCTGAAGTGACTGGATAGATAATAAATGTCATTATTCTTTCTGTGTGCCTGCAAACATGTGTATTATACTTCTGTTTATGAGCTGCAGCTTTTATTATGTTTATTTTCTTCTCTCTGCAACTTTTAAAACAAGAAAAGGCTCTATTAAATATATAGTAAATTACATACAATACAAATGTCTCCATGCATGTATGTCAAACCATAGAAATAGGAAGTAGGGAAAGGGCTGGATGGACAGTTGGATGAATGGATGGAGAGAGAGAAAGGAATGACTGGAATACAAGAATTATTTCCATCCCTATAGGTTCATATAAAAATAAACAGCAAACATTAGAAGAGTATTCTTTCTTCTAGTTGATTTTTAAAACTAGCTGATATATTTTGGCAAGAACAAGTGAATATCAAGAAAATGGTTGCCTCTTTCTTTAGTAGAACTTAAAAACCTCTCTACTCACTATGGTCACTTAGTCTACTTTATCTTCTTCTCTGCATGTAAGCAATTCCCTTTCCCACTGCTGGGAATTATGCACTCTGGGAGAGGGGAGTCTAGACCCCTACACTTTTTAAAGATCAACCAGGGTATACTCTGCTGGCCCTTCAGATGACATCATGCCTTAGCTATGCTTCATCAATATTGAAACAGTTGGGCTTAAACAGAAGCAGCTGGTCCTTAAAATCTTAGGTGGGATTTTGTTGTCATGGTTTGGGGTTTTTTTTAGTTTTGTTTCTTTTGTTTGGTTGGTTGGTTTTGTTTTAGTGTTTTTTTGTTTGTTTGTTTGTGTTTTTTTATACACTGTTGGTTCTGATTCCTGAGGAAAATGTAATATAAATGGAATTTGTCAAAATGGTAGGATAACACAGTTATATCATACTTGTAGGTAAAAGCTTTCACATGTGATGATGATCATACTGTCACATAACTAAATCTCTGTTTCATGGAGTGATGGTAAGATTGGGTAGTCTTTTTTCCTCGTGTTTCATATTTTTTCATTATGTTGTAAAAATTCAGCAGACATGGGGAAGAAAATGAAACTTAGCTAAACATTTCATATACAGTTCTTTTTTTCACTGAAATCACTGTGGTTTGAAACTGAATATATCATGTCATACAAAATGAAAGCAAGTTATTGTTGAGGATACTAAGGAACCAAAATTCACTATTTTGTTGGAGAGTCCAGTCCCCAAATTATCTCATGTTTTCTGTTTCAATTTATGCAATCCGCTAAACAGAAAAATACGAACACACATAATAATAAAAGTTCAAAACAGATAAGAAGGAGAATCTAGATAGTTTGCATTTCAGTAGGATGAAACTGTTGGACATGAAGCAGGTAAAATTAAATGAAGACTCCCTTGGGGTATCTTAATAACTTTTATGTGACTTGAGTTTGACAAGGGAAGCATGTGAATTGGTGGCATAATCTATGCTAAGTTTAGATGTGTGCAACCTCTTTCAGTTCCTGAAATTGCACATGTTTTGTTAGTCAAGAATTTGGGTTGATTGGTCTGTTTCCTCAAATGAATTATGACAAGTCAGTCATGTACTAAGCAAAACACCTTTGCATTCAGCATGTGACGAAGTGGCCAGCTTTAAGATTTGGAATGTATGCAAAGTATTTCAGCAGGAATCCATTGATAGATCATGCTAATAATAAAGTTAGCATAGTAAAGATTTTTGTGTTCTAAGGAAGAGTTGGCTGTGATGACATACATAAAATATTTCTGAGACAGGAACATTTAAAAAGGGAACAGTTTGAAAATACTTCATGAACTACGTAGAATACTCCTATTAAGATTATTGAAAGCAAGCCATAAAATAAAAATCTGGTTCAGGAACTTAAAATGCAGGCTGAATATTCAAAAATAAAATTATTATTTACATATCATGTTGAATTCTGTGAGGCACAAGACCATCTTATGATATCCTTCCACTAGTAACATTCAGAATATGTTATTCCAGTTATATGTTGCACTTGGGACAAAAGGAATTTGAGGGCATATTATATATTTTAATTGCAAAAATTTGAGAGTAATTACACACTTCAAACAGTTTAAATGTGTTGTACCTTTTGTGTGTCCATTCAGGCTTGATGTTTTTGTAAGTTCATTAGCACTCCTGGTTTGCAACATTTGTCTGAAAATGCCTTGAAAGAACCAAGTAATACTCTCATGTTTCTTGATAATTCTTTCAGATATTTGAGTGAATAACATCTTCAGAACTTCTTTGGGCTATCCATTCTTATTCAGAAGCACAACATCAAGGAATGTGCAGAAATGCAAGCATATGTACAACATATAATATAAAGTGTAGGAAAGATTTAAGTAAACACTATTTTCTAATTAAAAAAAAAAAGGATATTTTTTAAAAATAAAGTTAGGAAGTAAAAGTTAATTTTTATTTTTTTTTTGGCACACTGTTTAATTGCCCTGAATATTTTTCTGTTCCATTTGTTTTTAGTTATTGCTGATGTTCTTTTTGAATATATTAATTTATTTTAGAAAGAGTAATTACCTAAGTATACAATTTCTATGGAGAGAACCTCAAAGATAACTAGTTAACTAAATTAACAGCATTGCAAAGTGAGAATTTCTTCCAGCCACTTAAATCAATTTTCCTTAAAAGCTCAGAAGCATTTTGCTATTTCCTGCTGTACAAGAAATAAGAAACAGCTACCTAAAGCACACAAAAATAATTTCTGAAGAATATTTGTTGTGTATTGGTATTGCATTTTGGGCACATTTTTAATAATGTATGATTCACTTGTGTAGTGAGTCACATAATCTTTGACTTGCTAGAGAAGTTTAGATTTTTTCTTATTTGAAAATTAGAATGACATTTTTTTCAGTACTATCTTCTTAAATCAGAATTCTAGCTATCCCATAGCTTATTGAGTCTTGTGAAGTTTTTATATTTTCAGTAATTTTATTAATCATATTACTAGTATTGGATTGATAGTATTATCCTATTATAATTACTTGGAGATCTAAAATTCAGAACTCTAGTTATGTTCTAAAAGAAAATACAAGCTTTGACAGAGATAAATAACACTGACTGATCCTTTTAGTTTCCTATAAAGGCATCTGATATGTCTTAGGACCTTTTTCAAGGCAATTCTAGTTAATCAAAGGTTGCCCCTGTCCTGTACATACACAAAACTCGTAAGTTGTTGACAGTGGGTGTAACTGTTGTAAAATGTGCTTTGTAAAGGTGGGATTGTGATACAAAGTGCTGGTTACCAGAGGCAGCAGATCATATGAGGAGCAAACACAATGATGCTTTGACTAAAGCAGGGGTTTTTATCCATGCCACCCTCTGTTGTGGAATGCATCCTATAGCAATTTGTGTTAAGGGTTGACTAAATCCAGCTTTACCATTCCTACATCTTTTGTGCCAAGGTCAAATCCTGTATAAATATCCTTCTGTCAGGAAGTTTGGAATATCATCTGAGATCTTTGGCTAAACAGTGCTATTCCTTGTAGATTAGGGTCAAGATAACCAGAAGTTTCAGGAGTTTTGCCTCATATGTTTTTTTCAACACAGGGCAGAGCAAAGCAAAGCAGAGTCCTGGCCCTTACTGTCAATGACCCAGTAATTCTGTTTTCTCTTCTGCAAATTTGACAGTATTACTTTTGAATAATCAAGCTCCACTGAGCCTAGATTTTTAAAGGGCCTTTCCTCTTCATCTTCTGAGCTACAAGTAGCATCACTTATCAAATCATCTTTTTACATATCTATATCTTTGATCTTTTCCCCAAATAGAGAAACCTTTCTGGTTTTCTTTCCTAGAAGCACTACTCTTCACCAACCACTCCCTAAATGAGCTGTTAATCCATTTCTGTCTTTACTTCATATGTCCTTTCTTCTAAAGGCTAGAATTCAGGCTACATCTTGTTGCAGGAAGTCAATGGAGAGTAAATATTAAAAGAGCCCATATTAAAAATCACATCAGTGTTTAGAAGCAATGCCATAAGCCTCTTTTTGAATAGAAAAACATATTTTCCAAGTAATTTTTTAGATGGAAAAGAGAGAGAAAGGAAGAAGATAAGTTCCAGTGAGAACTGTGCACTTGAATGGAAAGAATTGTCCTTGATAAGTGAATTCTCTCTGGACTCAGAGGAGGTCTGTCCTGTAAGTCAGGAGAAAGAAATTTGTAGCCCCAGTGGTTGGATTCCTCTAGGATTGACTTCCCATCCTCATCCATGAGTCCTGCCTCAGCAGATACTGACTTTGCCTTACAAAGAGATAGGTGTAATTGGTCATTGAAGCCAGCACTGAGGTACAGCTGGTCAGAGAATGATCCTGAGCTGTAGATGAGACATTTGTATGGGACGAAGGAACAGTTATTTCCTGTCCAAAATGAATAGCAAAGTTATATCTAAGTGCCTGTGTGGGAGAGCATGTTCAGAAGTGAAGGTCTGGAAGGTGAAGCTTAGACCAGTTGACTCCATTTCTGGCTCTCACCTTTAAAAGACAAGAATTTTGTGGTCAAACCCACTGATGAAACAAGGTGGGTGGACTTTCTGCCTTTAGTAAGTCTACTTGAGATGCTACTGTCAGATCTTAAGGAGAAATACAGCCATCTTGTCTGTGAGCCTTAGTACATGCTAAATCCCTGTTTCACCTCAGTGCTGTCACTATTTAAATCTGCCTTTATTAAGCTGGAACACAGCATTAGTAACTATGTTACCACATTTTCTTTTCTCTCAATGTATGCAAAATCAATTAATCCTCAGTGTACCTCTTCAGAGGAACAAAGCAAGAACTTTTCACTTTCTCTTTCTGCTACTAAAGTAAGACTACTAATTGCTCAGGTTTGTCTTTCAGTTTTCTCACAAAGCAAGTATGTGTGTATGTGTGTGTTCGGCAAGATGGGAAAGGTGATGGAGCCCCATGAATAAATTTAAAAATAAAATAATATCTGCTCAGGGTGACTTATAAATAAATATGAGGCAACTATTGGAGCCAAGTGTGATCATGCCACTTGATTGCTAGTTAAATCAGTCCAGATGTAAACATGTAAACTCCTTGATTTGTATGGAGCAAGACATCTGTAGGTTGTTTATTAAAACCTGCTGGTGTCTCCAGAACAAAATTTGTGCGGATATAGGCCTCTGGGTAGCTGTACTGAAAAAGCAGAGACATACTTTTTGCCTGGTTACCTGACTTCCAGCCCTGTACAGGTGTGCTTGAATAAATTAACATCAGTTACCTATGATGAGCCACTGCATACATTATCAAGGAAAGTGAAGATGTGAGAAAGCTGCTACTTGCCTCCTGTTATCACCTCCTTGTCACAACAGCACCCATTTTTTCATCATCCTACTACGCTTAGAATCTTCTACAGATAACTTTTTAGAGAATTATTTTCTGTAAATGCACTAAATTCAAGGAACAGATAACTCCAAGATATAAGTTATTTCACACCAGTCCATCATAATAATTACTGTATTTCTCCTAATATAATTAGCTGTGATATGCAGCTTGAATTTCATCCAATCAGAACAAGGAAATAAGTTTTCAAGTCATTAGGTGTTTGAGGAACCATTTGTCAAGATACAAAAGGGCTATTTTATAATTTTTTTTTACGTATAAACATATTTACACCTATACTACTGTTTCTGTGCATGATGCAGTTCATGAAGAGACTACCTGCATATCCAGTACAATGATATGAACCATTACCTTTTCAGTCACTAAGATGTGTGTCATTGCTAATGTTCACATAACTCTTCCTTACCCAAGAGAACCCAAATCATAAACGTTTTGTGCCGCCCATAACACAGAGCTAACTTCTTCTATGAGTAGTTATGTTGAACATAGATTGCCTATTGCATACTCACCAAGAGAAGCAGAATTGAAACAGAATGCATAGAACTAATTTCTTCATAAGAGGGTTGGGGTTTGTTTTGGGGTTTTGTTTTGGTTTTTTGGGGGTGGTGGTGTTTGTTTGGTTTTGGTTTTGTTTTACTTAAAGGAAAAGAAATAAATTAAAGCAAGCCCTAAAGAGGCTACTTATGTGAGCAAAGATTGCAGGATCAACTCTGGCATAGAGGGAAGTCTTTTCTAACTACACATATCCATTTGTTTTGAGCTTGAGTTGAAGTTGTTGGTGGTTTTCAAAACAATCTGCTGCCTTCTTTATCTTATTTTCTTTTGTTCCACAAAACAATATCACTTTGAGAGTGAAAGTGTAATTTCTTGTGCAATGCAAGAGGACTCATTTTTCTGTGAACTTGCAAAATATGTCAAGGACTTTTCAATGACCTGAAAAGTTTATTTAAATAAACTGCTACAGCAGTATTAAGATAGGTGGTAGGCATAAGTAAAGCTCTGAAACTACTAGGCAAAAGCAAAACATGCATTCAGCAGTATTTTCCCCTGGTATGTGTTGTGACAGTTTAAATATTTTATATGCTTTGTCCAACAAAACAACCTGTTCTGCACAGGTTCTGTGTGTTTTATGTTCAGTGAAAGAGCTTATTTGGGAAGACAGAACTAGGAACATGAATTCGTAATATCCTGGTTGCCTCTAGGTTCCTAGGAAATAACTGGAATAACCAAAACTCTTCTCCAGAAAGTTGGAGAAAATTCACTGTTTTCCATTTACTTGAGTTAATGTAAAAGCTGTTTCCCATGCACAGAGATGTCCCATCTTCCCTAGAGTCTTTTGGAAGTGTGGTAAACAAAGTATCTACCTATGTTAGTTTCTGCAGAGGAAGGCTTTAGCTGTTTAAACTGAACAGCAGAAGACTAAGATTTCTGCTACAGTGGAGGAAGCTGTACTTTAGATACAAGATAGCACCAGGGCAACACTTCCAAAAGGCCTGGATCTGTGAAAATGGAACACGACACTGCAACCTGAGAGATAGAGGTGGAGGATTCTAGGGAGAAGTAATGAAAGGGGGAAGGAGACAAACCTGTGGCAAGAATAGATGTGTGTTTGCTGCCTTTTGGAGTTACAGTTCTCGATGAAGGAGAGAGACACTAAGTAGGTAGGTGAATGCTGCAATATGCATCCATGACACATTCATTTGTCGGCAGTGTTTATCTGTCTGAAAAGCAAAACTATCACCTAAATAGTCAAACTTAACAGCGTATCTTATGGCCTAACCAGAAATTACTTTGTAGGTGAGGGCATTTTCTTTTCTCCTTAATGATGATGGTGATTGTCCTCCCTCTAGATTTGAGCCATTTCATTCATTAGAACATGAACTGAGTGACAGTGAGCAACCCTATCTGAATTAAAATTAGGTTTACCTGAAAGTAAGAAAACTGGTGGGGCAAGTCCTAGAAATAATCTAGAAAAAAAATAACCCAAAAGGATAAAAAATTTACTAGATGTAGATGACTTCAAATAGCTACAACATCGTTTCGGAGGATAGTGTGCCAGCCCTGTCAGTGTATCTAGACAAAGGTAGACATTGTCCACAGTTGGCCTCATCCCAAAGATACAGCCATTCCTAGGGTTTGTGAGGTCATGGGGTATTTTTTGAAGTAGAATTGTGTAGCAGACAATCAGTATAGTACAACAAGGCTTATTTGAGTTCCATTGCTCTTTTACAAGATCAATTTTGACTATTGAACCCAGATAAATTGGGTAAGAATTACATGGAGCCTTTTCTGATGTTGTTACCACCTTCTGAGGCACTGGCCTGAGGGCAGGTTTGCAACAAACCAGTGAGATGGGAGTCTTTTGCACTGGTATATGTCTTAGTATGAGATGTTGCTCGAAAATATTTGGCAAGTTATGGGACCAGGCAAAAACAAGACCCAAAACCCAACCACTGTAAATGTGTGACACCTTTTCATGGCTATACAAGTTGCTAGTGGTTAGTAAATATGACTGGGAGTACTAGCAGATTCATAAAGTAGAGCCTATAATTGCAGGAATATACTGTGCAGTTAGAAACAGTTACCGGGAAAGATAGCCAGACTGCTGACTACTAATCTAAGGGTGACCTGAAGCAAGAGATGCAGAGGTATCAATGACAGTTAAATACTCAACAGTGTCAAGGAGAGACTGTGCACTGTATAGGCACTGTGAGCACATTGCAAGGTACTGTGCACAGATTTTCATTAGCCCTTAAACCTGACCTGCAGTACTCTATAGTCTTCTCTCCTTTGCTTCTCTTCAAGAATGATGGCCAGCTGTGCCACACATCATAGAATCAAAGGATCATAGAACTGTTTCAGGTAGAAAAGGCCTTTAAGATCCTCAAGTCCAACTGTTAACCTAATGCTGCCAAGCCCACCACTAAACCATGTCCCTGAGCACCTCATCTACATGTCTTTTAAGTACCTCCAGGGATCGTGACTCCATCACCTCCCTGTGCAGCCTGTTCCAGTGCTTAACAACCCTTTCAGTGAAGGAGTTTTTCCTAATAGCCAACCTAAACTTCCTGTGACACAACTAGTGGCCATTTCCTCTCGTCCCATCCCTTGTTGTCTGGGAGGAGAGACTGACACGCCCCCACACCTTGCTACAAGCTCCTTTCAGGTAGTTGTACAGAGTGATAAGGTCTTCCCTGAGCCTCCTTTTCTCCAGGCTGAACAACCCCAGCTCTCTCAGCCACTCCTCGTAAGACTTGTTCTCTAGACCCTTCACCAGCTTTGTTGCTCTTCTTTGGACATGCTTGTTGTCTTTCTTGTACTGAGGGGCCCAAAACTGAACCCAGGATTTGAGGTGCAGCCTCATGTACCAGTATTAATGGTACTATGCTGTAGGTACAACAGTAGAAATTCTTTTTACACCCAGCACTCATTCACATCCAGCAGCTACACTTAAAATGATCACAGTGGCACTGTAGATACTTGAGACGGTCTGTCGGGACTGGGACCTAAGGTAACGCAGGAATATCTCAAGTGCAGTACTGCATATGAGACTTCATATGTGACCTTATTAATGGCACAATGGCAGACACTGCATATTTCCTGACAGAAATTTTGAGCCCACCACTTCTAAAGAAAATCTAAGGCTTTTACTAGTGCTTCCTACTTCCCAGCAACATCTTTTAAGGGAGCAGTTTGCCTTGTGCTAAGCAAGTGTTTGGTTTTAGTTCGTTGTTTCTTTTTTTCTTTTTTCCTTTTTCTTTTTTTTTTTTTTTTAATTAAGAGCTCATTTTGCATTTAAGTTTGCCCTAAAAAACATTGCTCACAAAGATCTGTCTAAGAAATAATTTAACATTTTTGCCATAAGGCACCTGCAAGCTTCACATAAATGGACCTGGAAGAAAAATGGAAAAGTTTTAGATTTTC
>WTSP01012025.1:28228-41905 GCA_025331215.1 Actenoides lindsayi
TGAATTGACCAGGAAAAAAAATGGAAAAAGTTTAAATTCTCTGAAAAAGTACAGTGTCATAAGAAAAGGAAAATATTGCAGGACTTTGTTGGCTTTGTGTATAATTGCAAAGGGGTTCATTTATGGGGGTGAGCAGGGGTAGAGAAAGAAAAAATGGGATTGTAATAATCAGATATTTTGCTGTCACCTTGCTTTTGATTTTTATTTTGGAAGAGAAAGGGAAAAAAAAGACTTAAGCTGTATGTTTGTGTCAAACTATGTGAGTCTGGAACATAAACTATAAATTATAAGTTTTATAAGATATTTCCAATGTTACTGATTTTGATTCCAGTGCTTTACAAACTTTATTGCTTATTTTATTAACTTGGGAAAAGTGTTGCCCGCTTCCAGTTCAATACATTTTTTTTCCTTTCTCTCCCTTTTCCTCCTTCTCTCTCTCTCCTTTTCTTTGTAATGCCAAAATAAAAAAAACAATTACAATTCAGCTACTTAGAACTGAAAATACAAGCAGGACATAGCTAATTTTTCTGCCCATAAATCTTACATTGTAGTCTTGTGTTTAACACACAAAATGTGGAAATAAAAATAGCCCAAACATATATATGTGTGTGTCTGTGGATGTGTGTACTGAAAGAAAGACCTATATATAGCTGTGTTTGTAGATTAAGATCTAAAAATACAATGGATAGAAAAAGAACTTGAGTTCCCACTCAAAAAAGGTAAACGAGTCCTTGTTTCAAGAAGAACATGCATGCAGATGATACATTATGCAAGACTGAGAATCAAGATTTCATGAGGGGAGGAGTCAGGCCCTGGCAGGAAGGAGACCCTGTGCTGGATGTCTCTCAGGTCTGATAGCCTGATAGGGGAGCAGCACTAGTTCTGCAGCCTTTTTAGTCTGTTCTGTCACAGAAGAGGCACTGCTGGGTCAGTCAGCTCACTAGTAATTGTGTTTTACAGACTTCTAAAGCAATTGGCTCAGTCAGTCCCAATTCAATAAAAGTGGAGAGCGAGAGTGAGAGCACTTTTGTTCTATTTTTTACTTGAAATTATTTCATTCAGCAGTCTGTCTTTTTTATTACCAGGATTTGACATTAGCACTCCAAGCTATATTAGCATCCATTTCAGCAGTTCAGTAATGGTATTAAAAAAACACTTAACTTCAACGGTGAATGGTTGTATGACAGTACCATAAAAATCCACATTAAAAAAAACTTATGTATTTGTCCCTGCAAATTATTTTTCACTTGTTTAACCACTTCAAAACTACACTCTCTGGACTGGTGTTTGCAAGAGCTCTAGCGGCAGAGAAGGCTTGTAAAGGAGCTGTGAAACAACTGCAACAGCAATGACATAAAGGGAAAATTCAGTCATTTAAAGAAGAAAAATGTAATAGGAACATGCAATCACATACACATGCACAAGAAAGACCTATCATTTTGGGTAGGTGCCTGTCATTCATCAGCTGAAGTAAGATTTTAAACTCAAATCACTCAAGGTAAAATCTTTGGCATCTTCCACATTTCTGGGATTTAATTTTGAACCCAGCACTCTCCAAGCTTGGGACGGCAGCCTAACTATCTTGGCACTGCAGCACACTCATAAATGGCTGCATTAGGTTCTAAATTTTGATTAAACATTCTGTAATTAATCAATGGTAGACATGAAGCAGTTGGCAAGGTCCAGAGCTGCAAAATGTTTAAGACATAAAACATTACAAAGTAATTAGAATGTGCTCCTTCAAGAGAAGGATTGCCTTCAATAAAGAGGTAAATGATAGCATCGTGTTTATTGTGGACGTAGGCAGCCAGTGCAATATGATAAACTGCAGGAGATACACATATCAGTAATCATCCACATTATTAGTGTCATTAATCATAATTCTAAAAATATGACAGCAGCAGCCAACTTTTTGACCAATTTTGCCTCTGCCTGTTGGCCGTTATAACTTCACTAATAGACTGCAGAGCTCCTGTGCGTGGCAGTTTGCATTGAGAATGGAAGGTTAATTATATTTGAGCTGCTGATTCCTTCTCTCCTCGGAAAAGACTGAGCACTTTGACAATCCCAGGAGCTCACTGCTGTTAAACCAGTAAAAGTACTTTATTGAAATTTTCTTTGTTGGTCAGGAATGAGTAGATGTTTCAAATGAGATATAAGCGCCAGGCTGGGACAGCTGCTAATGTTTCTTCCAAAATAATCCTTGGACAGCAAGGTGAACTCATACTTCCCTTCGATATCTTTGCACAGTCTCTCGTGGATGGGTAAAAAGTTGAGAATTTAATAACCGCTGACAATAGTATGTATGGAAGAATCTTCAAGGATGGAAATTACTGAGGGGTTGGGGCGTCAGTGAAGGGAGGTTATAGGATAATCAGCTATTAGTTGACCTGACAGAGGTACTTATTTAGTAATGTAAAATTACTAATAGAGGAATCCTATTGAAGTGCCACATCATATTTGGTTTTATAGTTCCTCTGGTATTATATAAATAAACCCATCATTTTTAGACAAACAAAGCAGTAGGAATGAGAAATATTATTGCATTGTGATCAAAAGAAGTGATTTACATATTTCCTGTGGAACCTGAAGTCATAAAAACTATCTGTGGATATGAGGGCTTATTATGTATTTGAACTTACAATATGATCAGTAAGGAGTCTGAACCTTCTAAGGAAATCATGAGATGATGTTTTGCTGTGCATCAGTATTTGGGAGAAAAGAATTGGTGTCAAAGTAGAATTGGGGAAAGCTAATTGTTCTGAGTAAGTTTTATCTTTTTTTGCATTTACTTAAACTTGAAAGTCAGTAAAATTCATGAGGGGGATTCTGAACTAAAGGGACTGTTTGCATAAAATCTTGCAAAATTATCACATTTTACATGGCTTTTGTAACAGTAAATTAGAATGAAGTATGAAAACTTATGATTGCAAAACTTGGATCATGTAATATTTAGATAATTTAGGTTAGAAAAGAAATGTTAATTCATGCAGTTTGGCAACAGATTCTACCTGGATGTTGCCTCAGTGCTTCTTAAGGGGAAATACACCTTGTCTCAACAACCAGCACACAGGAGATGAGGACCTAACACTTGACTGTGCAGTGCCTTGTGAAATTGCCTGCACAGGGATAAATTTTTCCAAAGAGGTTGTGTAGATTGTAGAAACAGTGTATGGTAGTTGGACTGATTGTTAGTGGTGCTGAGCACCTGCAATTTCCATTGAAGGACTTTGTTGTACATATTATGACCTCATGCATATAACATTGCTACACTGAGTTAGTTCACTTAAGAAATATTCCATCAGATAAATCTTTTTATTCTAAACTTTATCAACCACTCCGGATATTAGACAAGAGTGCTGGCTATTTTGTAATGAGTCTGTTTTGCTTCCAGGCAGCTAGTAAAGTGAGAGGTTGAAGTGTTGCAATACAATTTCGATCGTTTCTGAGTAACTTTGGCAAGTATGCCAGTGGTTGTGCTTTTTGTTTGTAATATCTTTTGATCTTTAATGGACAACAATAGTAATATATTAAGAGTGCGACATGACCTCGATGCTTCTGAGCACACACAGCTGTTGTGAAAGTGTAATTCTGTTCACACCATAAGGACCATCTCACTAAACACCTCAACAGGTATGTACTGAATTATTGGGCCTTTCAAGAATCCTGAACCTGTCAGATTTTACATTAAAAATTATTTGGTAGCAAACATTGCCATCAGATATCAGTTCCACATCTAACCTGTGTTATTTGCTCATGCAGTTGACTATCCTGCCTCCGCAAATGCCATCTCGGCATTAACATTTTTTATGCATTCCACGGCGGTGACAAATTGTTTCCTGACTCTAAATGTGGATTAAGAATGCAAAAGGCATGTTTGCCACTGCCAACAAACCAATAATTCTCGCTAACATCTTCAGAGTTACAACATTTATAAAGTTGCAAAGTGGAGTAAACAAACCATCTGTTTGGCTTTACCATATATGTCATGCTCTCTTATTAGCATATTACGATTCATTTAGTAAACAAATTTGGTGATTTTGTTCATGTCAAAGTTAGAGGGAGCTTGAAGATGATTAACATTCCTGGGACAGGCACATTAATACATTGCTTCCTCTGCAAAGTTAAATGGCTTCTCAGGAGAATCATCCCTTGTTGACAGGATGAGACTGTCAATTTTGTTTGCCTGCCACATTAGGGGCCGTAAGGGGATGGGAAGCTCTGAGAAAGAGGAGCAGTGTAGGCAGCATAATTCACTGTGAATTGAAAAAAGAAGTCTAATTCTGATAAATGGTCGACCCCAATACATCCTACCTGTTATTACAACAGACGTGCCGTATCTGTGCAGTAAATTAGTTAAACCCCTAAAGAGTTTGATGGGAGCTTATCTTCAAGTGAATAATTTGAGTGTAGAGGGAGCTGTCTTCGTGACCAGTGTGAGTGATTTGTTTCATATTGAAAGGGATTGAAATGACTGGGCTCCACATCTTTAATTTGCAAGAACTTGCTTGTCCGTTATTTCCTGCATTTAATAAGCACTGTTTTTTTACTTTTTTTAATAGGTGCTGAACTGTATTTTACCTTTTGGATTTTCTTCCTATGAAAGGTTAATATTTTTCAGATTCTATGCAATTTAAAGCCTCAAGAACTGGTGTTATTACCCAAAATGTTCATGTAGAAATGCCATGGTTTCAATGGGTAGTATAGTATTTTGTCTTCTTTCATTGTTCTTAAGTCTAGCCCCTATCCCTACTTTTCATCTTACATCTAGAAGCAAACTAAACATGATCAAACACATGGAAGCACTAGTACACAGACTGAAACCTTGGCCCTGTTCAGATAAATGTGATTTTTATAATTTAGGTCAGATCCGGATTTCAAACCTTTATTGTCTTTGCTTAGATTTATGGAAATTATTTTTCTTAATTGAAAAAAACAAACAAACAAAACAAACAAACCAAAAACACAAACAAAACTCGTATCAAAGACTGCTGAGAGAGTGACAAAATTAGAACAGTAACTGAGAAAACAATTTCTATAACAGTTTCCAATACTAATTAAATTCCAGGAATTGTTTTATTCTTGATTCTTTTAAGTAAATGGGGAAAATGATTGCTGCTTCCTTCTTGAAGAAATATCAGAATTAAGGCCATATCTTTTCTTATAAATATGTACACTGTTATATTTAGCCAGAGTCTTAATTTCTGGTTCTTTGATTTTAGCTGCATGAAACTCAGCATTTTCAGTCTGCAGAGATTCTGAGAAAGCACAAAATACTGAGTTTACTTTCTGTTATGTTCACATATTCTAAGCCCTTCTATGAGTTTCAGGCTTAAATAAATAGGAAAGGAACATGAAATTAAGGTAAGACCACAATACTTGCTGTATTAGCAAATAGTGTTAGCGATTAAAATCGTGAAGTTTTTAAACAAAACTGTAATTCTTAATTGACAGCCTTTGAGGTGAAAAGCAACAGAGGGCATTTTGCTTTAACATTTCATTATAGGTAAAAAACATAGGGTGAATATTTTGCTGAAGATAGATGTGGAAAAAGTCTCATGGGAGGAATAATAAAATTTTCATTGTTTATGGTATTTTAAACCAGATTGTCAGAAGTTGGTTTTAAGCTATCAGGAGGATAACTTGTATGGGGCCTGTTCAACCTGAGTGGTTACTTCCATATCCAACTTTAATAACAGGTTTGCCAATCTGTAATAAAACACCAGACAAATGTGTCCTGGGCTTTGATTTCATAATAGAACCTTCTTCAAACTGCTGTACATTGTGTGGTTTTGGTTTTCGTAACCCAAAATTAGCTTTTGCCTGGTTAACAAAACCAACCTACTATTACTTGGAAAGAACAGAAAATAATTTTATATTGACTTCTAATGCATTTATTCTTCAAATATGATCTTACTGTATTACTTAATGCTGTTGTATTGCTTAATGCTTAATCACTCATTTTATCTTAAAGCAAAGCTGCCCAACATCTGGTGGCTCCCTGCTGTGACCTCCTCTTTGTGATTTCTTTGTAGAGTTAGAATGATGGGGCTGGTTGGTATTACTTTGGCAAATCATGTATTTGCCAGAAAATCCATTTTAAGAACATTTGAACTATAAGATATTGCAACATTGCTTTATTTGGAAGTATAGGAAGAGAGAATGTGTGGGATATAATGGAAAAGTTGAAATTATTAATTTCAGAACTGTAAAGAACAATGCAGTGCACTTTGATGTTTGAGTGAGAATTTTCATCAGGGAACTTTGTCACTTACAGTCATCCAAGAAGAAGGAAGGGGCCAATAGCTAGGACATTTAACTGAAACATCAGTTGGTTTGGCCTTTCTGTCTCACTGCATTAGGGACTGGAAGATGGGTTTCCTTAGTCCCTGACTGACTGCCTTAACAGTTATGCTGCTGCTTTTTTCTCACTCACTTTTTCTCTCACCTTCTTTTTATGTCTAATCATATATTTCTCTTGCTAAAAAAATTACAAAAACGATGTTTTATGTTTCATTTTCAACAACTTGCCCTGCCCTGAACTGTGTGCAACACACTCAACACAGTTTTTCATGCAGATGTTTTTGTGCTTTCTATAATACTTGCATTTAAATAGAGTACTCTTTATGACCCAAATTCCCTAACTCTGCTATGCTCATCAGAGATGAGGTTTGTCCTAGTGCAGACAGGACTGCAGCCATGGGTGCATATGAAGTTGGCCTCAAGACATTCATAAAATTCATGCCAATTTCTATGCCAGGAAAAATTCTATTCTCTGATAAATTCCTCCTCACTCACTTTAAAAAGAAATTAGAAGACTAAATAAAAATAAACTCAAAGAAAGCTGCCATTGCATTTTTCTTTCCAACAAACATATAGTAAATTAACAAAATCCGATTCATTGACAAGTGTAAAAAGAAACTGCTCAAGATAATCTAGTCTGGATTTATGAGCTGTGTAAATGGCATGTACACTTAATTGACTATATTTGCTAGGCTTATGATCCCCTTTCTTCTGTTGATGCATAGTGCATATCTCACTAGAGGAGCTTGCTAGTAGCAGGTGAGGTGGAACCAACAATGAATTCTAATTATGAAGGAATACTTCTGTGAACTTCACAAAGGAAGGAAATACTACCGCCAGTGGGATCATGCCCACAGCCAGAGAGAGCTGCTGCAGTTGCTGTAGCACTCTGCATTGCACTGCTACCAAAACTCCTGTCTGAAAGGTCTGTGGTGAATTGGGAGATGAAATATCCTTGCTACTTCATCACAACCACAGATTTCATGTGTATCCTCATTACCATTATCATCCTTACAGCAGCACTGATCCATTCTTAAGATCATTGAATTCAGTAGGCTGAATTCACTCTGGTGAGGACCTTCCACACACTTTTGCCCACCATATGTCTAATTCATGAATAGTATATTGAAAGAAGAATGTTAATTATGTGGAAAAGTCAAGCATTCTGGCCATCCTAAAAGAAACCAGACTTTGCTAAAACTTCCTTGCCACAACAAGCTACATCTTAAAGTATCTTGGAAAAAATACTCACCTCATTTTTAAGGGTACATGACATATAATACAGAGCTAAACAGATGTTTGGACATTCTTTGGCATGCACAGTATTTTAAATTCTCAGAACTAATCCTCTTCACCATCCGTTGTTGCCTGGGATGAGATAGATCTTGTAACAGGAGCTAAGTGAGAACTGTCCTTAGTTAAGCTCTTTCAGCCTTGTATGTCTGCCTGGAAGACTTCATTCACCAGTTGTCTTTCCATTGCTAGGTTCACATGTCATTTTGATAGCTGATGTACAAATAAGCAGTCTAAAAAATCCAGAGTCATTCAAAGGATTTTATTAGGTCAAATATTTTATGTTTTCTATACATATATATACACCTCTGCCATTCATTTAAGTTCTTCAAGCATTTCCCCTGCAGATACAGGTGCAACTGCAGTGTAAAGAACACCAGAGCTAGCTTTAAAGTAGCTATCTCAGGTATGAGGAATAATGGAGCCATGGCAAGCTGATGCTCAGCTGATTTTGGCATATCTTGCTTCATGATTTTCTACCTGTTTGATGGCAGTGTTCATGCACTGGCATGAATCACTCTGCCCAAGCTGTGCCTCAGTTTACTCAGGGAACACTGTTTACATGTACCAGGAAGCAGTATTCAGAGGAGAAAAGGGTATGGGCATTGTAATCACATCAGGGAACAGAACAGCCAAAGCAAGAAACTACAGGTGCCATGGGCAGGAGTAGATGAACACATGACAAAGTGGCTAGCATTGGCTGAGGACTGGTAGAGGACTTGTTAGGTTTTGGGAGTGACAAATCGGGGGAGAAAGAGTTGGATTAGGATAGAATACTTCAATTTCTTATTGAGGAGGGGATCTGAGAACTACTGGCACAATTTAAGGTGGCTGAATGAGTACATTTTCCAAGAAAAAAAAAAAAAGGAGATTATTATTGAATGAGATGAGAAGCAAAGCAGTAGTTATATTTATCAAGACAAAAGATAGTATGGGCCTGGCCAGTTTTTGCAGGGCTACTTTTTTCTTCTTGTGTCTGACTGCTGTTTGCAGTTTCTACATCAGAGTACGGGTTGTCGGCCACATACACTTCTGCCTTTCCATCTGATTAATACTCTTCATAGCTTCATAGCAAGTCATGCTTTATTTCTGCTCCTAAAGTCAACCCTATTCTATTTGTCTTTTCCCTGAACATTTCCCTTTTTAAACTTCTTTGTGTGTACTGCTTCTCCTTCTAGGCTGCCATTGTCCATACTCTTCTTTCTTAGTTCAATTTTTTTTTCTTATGGATCCATTACATACAACCTTACATACATGGGCATGTTCTTCCTACACAGAACTCCCTTGTCACCTTTTCCCAAAGAAACGTTGGGAATGCTGCTGTCAGCTCTGAGAAATGCTTTCTTTATGCAGAGCCCTTTTCAAGTAGCACCCTGCATGGGGTTCTCAGTCTGCGCCTCAGGGTGCAGTGCTACATTTAGTGATGTAGTGGATGGGAAAGAGCTGCAGGGTCAGGGCTCTGAGCACTCTAGACTGGTGTGTCTATGAAAACATACTTGTCCTTCCCTCCTATCTGAGTGATTGTTCAGCTATTGGAAATGTGTTTTGCTAGTACCTTCAGCACACAGTATTCTTAATTCTGACAATATTTGAGCCTCTGTGACTTTGGGTTTTTTTCATAAGATTTCAAAACTTCAGTGTCCAAATAAATACACTTTTTTCTCACATTTCATCCCTCTCATCCCTACCAGAATGTTTTTGCATATGCTGTTTAGGGAGAGTATTAAACAGAAGTGAAATAGATTAAGGAATGAATGTAAAAGAATCAATTCTTTTGAACTGTGGTTGCATAATGGAAATCGACTGCTATGAATGAACCTATGTTGAGAAGTTATGAACAGCAGAGCTAATGCACTGCTATGAGTTCATCTTTATTATTGCATTACACCTGAATCAATTGATAAAGTATCTTTTTTTTTAAGGCTAGGAATGGCACTTAATTGAATAAAAGTCAATGTAATTATATTAGGAGAATCCAACAGTACTGCTGACAGCGGAAAAGGGACACTACTGAGCAGAGTGCCAGAACTGGTCCACACATTTCTGCACATCGTTTGCCTGACAGATATTATGGGCTGGTACATACTTTAACTAAATTACTGATTGCCACTGCTGTAAGTGAGAATTGAATAAGGGAGGCATCTCTTCTTATCAGAGAATCAGCAGGGTTTGCATCCTTATACTGGTCTTTCTCAGAGTGGTCTCTGTCCATGTGGGGCTCCGTGGCCCCTCTTTAACATGGTAATTTATTCTTATCTCTTCATTCATTGAATGCTGAAGTTATTCTCACTTCATTCCTGGCTACTGTTTTTCTCAGCATCAAACCAAGGAAATAGTAAGTGCAAATGCATGGAAACAACAGTTATAGTATTCCTGACTAGTTTCTACATTGCAGCAAATCCCCTAACAAGGGACTGAGTAGGGGAGAGAGGGTAAGAAATTATAGCAAGTAAACACATGAGCACTTTGTGAGTACTTTGTAGTTAGCCTTACAATGATAAGAACAAATAAGCTTTTATGGTCATGTAATAAGACTTGTCAGTGTGGACAGATCTTCACAGTAAGTGTTTCCTGTACTGCACTTAGCAACTTTACATGGAGTTGGATGCCATATGACACCAGGAAGGCAAGGGACTGTCAGGACTACTGTTTATCATTCCTGTATGTGCACACTGCATGCATCTGTTCAAAACTCATTTGTGGATGATAATGGGATGCTGTGAATATGCTTTGATTAATTTGCTTTATGTTTTTCATATTGTGGTTCAGTCAGTATCCATCAGGACAACAGTATCAGTGAGATTACAGCTGAGAAAAAACAGTTTCACAGTCAAGACTTTTTTTTTAAAGTCTGTATTTTATTGGTTTCAGAAATTATTTTCTTTAGTCAATTTTTTTCTTTTTTTTTTTTAACCAGATATGTCTGGATTGGAATGTGAATTTGTTCTCTCTCTCTCTCCTCCCCTTCCCCCTTTCTTTCTCTTTTCTCCTCTCTTCTCTCTCTCTCTCTCTTTTGTGATCTCAATTTAGCAAAAGATTAGAAAGCTGATCTTATCACAAGGTAAGCTCAGCCTTCCTAAGTGCAGTGTGGGGATGTGCATAATTACACTTCCGTGCCTCAAAAAAGCAATGGTGCTATACTTGCTTGTGTGAAAGGAGTATTTCCCATATGGGAGAAAAACAAGGAATACTCTCCACTTTTTTCCACCCTTGACCATACCTCTCAACTGTCTCTCATGAGAAGGAAAATTTTCCATTCTAGACCACCCTTACTGAAATAATTGCATCCCAAGCAGACATGATTCAATTAAACTGCAGTTCAGTATCAGTTTTATCAGAGAACTGTTACCTGCATTTGCAGGTGTGTGGGATGGATCGCTTCTATTGCTTTTTTCTTCATTTATTCCCGTAAGGTATGTGCGACAGATAGATGAGTCACAAAGTAAGTGATAGAAAATTACAGAAATTAACTCCACATCAATTTATTCTTCCTACATTTGCATTTTCTTTATTTATCTGCATTTTATTATTGTACCATGTTTGGAACTGCAGCTGGTTGAGAGGTATGTTTCAAAGGGTTTCTTAAAATAAAAGCTTCCAATAAGGAAATATTTCTAATAGCTATTGTTCCCCTTTCATCTTTTTTTCTTGCTACTGTAGGACCTGAATGTCTGTAAAATATTTGATCATTGTTATGTCTTCCCATGCCAATTTTATACATAGTGCTTTTTTGCAAATTGAAGTATTCCTATGTTAAAATTCTCTCTCTCTCTCTCTCCACTCCCCTCCCCTTTTCTTTCTTTTCCCTTCTACATTTGGGCTCTGATCTGCAATTTATAATGGGCAGACAGACTGGTGAGTCTGCATGTTGTAAATTGCGGGTTTGGGTCCTTAGCTTGCAAAGAATGTTATGCAGTAGAACTTCGCTAATTCTTTTTTTACTGACTTGAAAATCCAGTCACCCTCCAAAGAAACTGAATAAATATTTGTAATTTCCTTGGCAATGGTACACATTCTGAATACTGAACCCTAAAGTTTTCTAATACTGAAAACTTTATACTGATTTCTTATTATTAAGCACTTTGACAAAATAAGCATGTTCTGTGGTCAGAGGTCTTTGATGTCTGTCATGTTTGTTGTTGCATTGTTAATTCAGAATATGCAGTTTTTCAAAGAGGGTTTCCTGACACTACTGCAAATCAGTGAGGTTCTACTGCAATGGATGAATAAAGCCAATATCAAAAGTGGAGAGTAGAATGCAGCATTTAAAATAATAGGCTGCATTACATAGTTACTAACCCAAAGGCTTATGTTGTTTGCAAATGTAGAGCTTTATCTTGAGAACAAAGGCCCAGATCCTGTAAAACAGTGGAGAATATTTTAACTTGCAGCTCTTGGGATCTGGTCCAAAGACTACTGACGTCAGTGACAGCTTTTCCAGTGTCTCTTGAGCACTCACAGTGACTTCAGCACATATCTAAACCAAAGCCCATGCTTAAGTGTTTTGATTGATTTGGAGCAAAATTCTCATTGCTGTTAGTAGGGTTTTATAACTGCTTGGGTCAGTAAGCTCTGCATCGGACACAGTACTGGGAAGAGTACAGGGAGGAGCAGCAGTGCCCTCCGAGAAGGATGGAACCAGTGGCTTTGGCTGAGATTTTCAGAAACTTCCATGTAGATTTCAGAGACTTGTTCTTCTAAACACTTCAAGTCTTCTCCATCTTGGTTTGGCCCAATTCCAAATCCCTTTATACCAGAATTAAATTATCAGAATCAGGACCTCTGACTATGTATCATTCAGTTACCTTTATTTTTTTCTCCTATATTTCATTCACACAGTTACATGTGTACATATATATAAAATATATTTATATGTACATATGTCTAAATATATAAAGATATGGATCTAGAGATAGACATAGATACAAACACACACACAGATATTCCATATATTAATAATACTTTCTCTTGAAGCAAGGCTTTTAGGAAGGCCAGCAGGTATTCAGGAACCAAAAAAAGCATTTTGCATTTTCTGCTAATTCAATTTATTATTTTATAAATATAAAATAAAAGGACTGTAGCTGCTGCTGGGTACTAATGTTGAGAAGCAGCAGCTGAAAAGTAAAACAATACAGAGGGCATTAATTTGCTTGTTTTGGCTTAGTTTTATGTTGCAAATTGTTCATTTATAACAAGACTGAATTTTCCAAGAAACATGGATAGGGGATAGTTTTATGATAAATGATTGATGTCAGAATTTGGATTTGGTGCTTGCAGACTGTATGTTTAATCAAAAATACTGTACATTTTTCCTTTTCTCCTTCCCTCTTCCTTTCCCAGACACAGTGCTAACATAAATCTGCACCGTAAACTGTTGACCAAAGAACTGGATGACATGGGCCTGGACACCTCACAGCCTTCTCTTAGTAAGGACCTCCGCGATGAATTTTTGGTGAAGATATATGGCGCTCAGCATCAGATGGGGCTTGACATAAGGGAAGACACCTCCTCACCTGGTGGTACTGAGGATTCCCATATGAATGGGTATGGCAGAGGCATGTCGGAAGACTATATGGTCCTAGACTTGAGCACAACGTCCAGCATCCAGTCCAGCAGCAGTATCCATTCATCAAGAGAATCTGATGCAGGAAGCGATGAGGGCATTCTTCTGGACGACGTTGATGGGGCAAGTGACAGCGGGGAGTCTGCCCACAAAGCAGATGCCTCTGCCTTAGCTGTAGGTATGGGCACTGATGTCCCAGGATCCCTCATGTTCAACAGTGTTTCGGTGAGCAACGGTGGGATAATGTGTAACATTTGCCACAAAATGTACAGCAACAAGGGAACCCTCAGAGTGCATTATAAAACAGTGCACTTGCGAGAAATGCACAAATGCAAAGTCCCTGGGTGCAACATGATGTTTTCCTCTGTCCGTAGCCGAAACAGGCACAGTCAGAACCCCAATCTGCATAAAAATATTCCTTTCACTTCAGTAGATTAGTTCAAGGATGGACACATTATAATGCCAGCTCTCAGAGAGGGCCCACTACATCTGAACTGCCATATACAGTCTCCCTATAT
>WTSP01012027.1:16354-37691 GCA_025331215.1 Actenoides lindsayi
CAACACCCTCCAGCTCCCAGTACTGCAGCATAAGGGCTGGATGGGGAAAAGCAGCTCAGCCAGACCCATTACACCAGCAAAATAATTACAGTAAAACATTAATTAAAAAAATACTTGAAGAGATTTTAACAACCCTTTAGCTTCCAACACTGAAGAAAACCAAGTAATGCAAAAGGCATTACAATTGTTATCACAATCCCCTTCTCCATTAAAAATATCCTTTTGAAATGCACATAATCCTGCACTCTGAGCACAGCTGAACACATCAAGGAACTGCTTTTCCTACTCCCCATCCTTAGGCAACTGGAATCCCACAGCAGAAAACACAGGCAGACCCAGACCCTTGCCTTTCTGCAGGCTAGGAGGGAAAAATGGAGAAACTATACTACACTCTACTAAAAGTTTTAGGGATGAACAAAATCCTCCTGTTTAGTGGAGAGTCCTCCTGTTGCTGTGGTGTTGTCACATTGAAGACCCAGAGCCACCTCTGCCTGCAACAAACCAGATAAAAGGGTGAAAGTCTGAGACAACACAGCAAATCCACGCAGAAACAAGGATCTTCGTGAGGAAACACAAACAACACAGCCTTATTTTACCCAGGATGCAACCTCGGGTTCCCCGACCCTCCTGTTACCACCTTGGCATCTATTCACTGGGATACACGAGCAAGACCTGCCTGCTGCACTCCTTTAAACACAAGGCTGTCAGTGGGGCAGGGACCTGGCTGCGGCACACAGCATTGGGTTTAATGATCGAGTTTTGAACTGACAGAAACATGGCAGCTGACTTAACTGGAGCCAAGTCTGGACCCCACAGCAGGGGCGGGAGGCCATCTGACCTGCCCTGAGGGACACCATGGTAGAATTTCACATCTATTGACTCAGACAAAAATAAATGATTAATCATATATCAACACACGGATTTATTTGGCTTGTCCTTACCAGCTGCCTTTTCAGGGGATGTAAATTTGTTCCCGTCGGGTGAGGCACCACAGAATTCCCCTCCCTCGTCGAGCACCAAAATTCCCCGTCAAAATGACGAAGAACAACGCAAACCCAGCTCCTCCCCGGGCACCCCCGGGAGCGCTGGTGTCAATCCTCTCCCAACAAGACAGGGCTGCCGCGCCCGCCTCCTCCTGAGAGAACCCGCCCCGCGCTTTTCCCGCTGGAGAGGGAGGGCGGCGCCGGGGCCGGGGCCGGGAGGATGGCGGAGTTGTTGAGGGGAGCGGTGGTGCTGCCTTCCCGCCAAAACCGGGCGGCCGTTAACCGTCTGACACTCGCGCTGGAGCCCCGCTGCCGCAGAGCCGCCATGAGGGAGGCATCTGACCTACCCCACCCCGTGCTGAAATGCGGTTGAATTCTTGTCTTCAATCACTTTATTTTCTAAAATTTATCTACTGCTATATTTGGCATTACTAAAGGGATGTTGTAGTGCCCTTATTTTACAGCTGGCAAAGACAGGCCTAATGACAAACATGGAGTGGGGGTGGGTTGGAGCGTGTTCCGTACAACTCAGCCTTATTTTCCCAGGGTGCTACTCACACAACTTCCTAAACAAGGCTGACGACATTTTTGGATTGGATGACCGAGACCTGTCAGAAAGCTGGGTGACTTGCCTGAAGTCAAGAAAATGAGCCTGAGTCGTACACATGACTTCATCTGCTATTTTAAAAGCATGGAAAAGGTGCTTCTTAGTATATGAACATTTCTTCAAGACTTCTGCTGTCTTCTTGGATGCAGTATTTGGAAAGCCATCGGATGATTTAGTTCACCTCTGGTAGCATATTCAGTACGGGACTGCACGTAAAGGATGTGTGGGCTTACTCCTATGAGCAGAAGGAGTTGCTGGCTGCCCCTCAGGGTCACTGCCCTGCCGAGTAGTAGGTTTCAAATGGCAGAAGGGCTGGCAGCAGCATCTCAACCTGTTTCAAGGTGCTTGTGAAAACTTCCCCACCTTCCATCCATGGGAGGTAAAGAGCAAATATAGGTGTTGTTAGTGCTAGCCAAGTTGGGAAACCGGCAACAACCAACAAAACCCACAACCATCATCAGGATGTGCTCACAGGGTCCCCATTTGAGATATCAAGCGATTTATCTAAGTGCCTACAGTTTAATCCTGGGTGCCCAAAGCTTTCTACAGAGGAACTGGCTGGCACCGCTTTTGAAAACTGCATTATTCCGCAAGAGCTATTCCAGAAGAGCACTTAGGCAGACAGCCCTTTAAAGACAAATTCCATCACAAAGTATGCTTTTATTCCAGAACAGAATGCACATGCAGAGAGTGATCCTTCTGGTGCTGCTGAGTGGCTCTGCAGCAGCTAATGCTTCTGTAAACAACCTTCCCTCCATTATCCTTCTAGTTCATAAAATAGCTCTCAAAAGGGGTCAATGAATGCACTGAATCAGAAGATCATTTCTCACCCCAAAGTGCTACTTTGGGCAATACTACATTCTACATCTTCAAAATGTTGTTGTGTGATCATTAACTGTTCGTTCAGCTTCCAGGTGGTGTTGTGCAATAACCCCACATACCCCACCAAGTTACACACCAGTCACATGAATCGAGGCATTCCAGAGTCTGCTCCTTCCCTCTTGCAGCTTCTGCTGCTGACCAGTGAACCCCTAGCTGTGGGTAGAGGTGCTGGCAATGACATACACCGCTGGGATCTGCATGTCCTCTCACCTGAGGTCTTATACCGGTTCAGACAAGACAAGACAAAAGTTAATCCATTACCATAAAAATACTGTGTACCCAGCCAATTTTCTCATCCTCACAAACCATTTTAATTCATGGTTGCAGCAGGGAAGTCATGTGAAGTTTTTTTGGTCGCTGGTTTTGATTCAAGTTCATGTGGATCAAATGGACTAGAGGAAAATATACAAGCTAATGCCTTCTCTGAAATTTCAAGTTGGCAGTTTGCCTGTTCTTAATCAGGACAGAATAATCTGACATTTGGCCTTCCAGAATATAACCCATGAAGATTCAGCCTGGAATATGTGTACATTTATGTCTGCATTGTTTTGGAAAAAGTGTGCTTTCTGTTTTCCAAATGAATGCATTTCACTTACAGTTGGTCCCAGACTAAAACTGTGACACACCTGAAATCCTCCCAGAACTGCAGAATGCTTCTGGTTAAAAATGCAGCAATGTCTTCCTATTCTTTAGTTCTCCCTTCTCTAGCAGCAATTGTTTGGTAGGGATTTTTTCCTCTGTAAATCTGAAAATATATGTTGAGAGAGGAGAAGGGAAAAGAGAAAGAATACTGAATATTTCAAAGGTAATCCAAGTATTAACAAGGTAAAAACTTTCCTATGTCTCCTACAGCAAATGAATATACAGAGTAAAAATCCAGCACCACGTTGGAAGCCACACTAGCTATTATATACCCAAAGTTACCTAAACCCACAAATCATGATAGCCTTGCATTGATGTCTCACTTTAGCTGCTCCCTTAGTCACATCAGAATTAACAAACTCTGCTTCCAAACCAAAACCTGCCAAAAGCCTTTCTGTGAGGAGGTGCCAGGCAAACAGATTCCACCTCAGTCAGTCTAATGGAAAGGACATGCTGCTTTAATGTGTCCCTTGGAATATATACTGTATTAACTCCACATATTACAGCTCGCCGTTCTTGCTCCACACCTGAAAGCTCTTCTGAAAACCCGTGTTACACCTCTAGCAAAAGAAAAGTATAGCAAAATTGAATTCAGGTTATCAGAACACGGTGGAATGAATCCATATCATTTTTTTTGTACTTAAGGAATTCTTGCTTATCCTTCTGCTGCTTCAGGTCTAAGTCCCTCATTTACTTGCAGCGTTTCTGGTACGCTTGGAATACCGTGTCCAGCTTGTGAATATGCCTGAAACTCTGTGTATGTTGAGGTAGCCTCTTAAGTTTTACACGAAGGAAAGACCTTTGCCTATGTTTTCCTTCTGTTCGGTCAGAACTAAGATGAACTGCAAAAGCTGTACGTATACAATGGGTCTTGGGATAGGACTGGCAATATATCAGAGCAGCTGAGCTTCGTCATTCAGACTGAAGTAACAAGAGGGCTACATTGTTAAAATGGAATTACAGGAAGGAATTACTGGGGAGACCTTTCTGTGGCCTTTCAGTACTTAAAAGGGGCCTATAAAAAGATGGGTGTTCTGGTTTGAGATAGAACAGAACAATTCTGTTCAGGAGTTTTACTTTTCAGATCAGTTCTTCCAACTAACTGCACTTTCTAAAGCTAGCAGTGTGTTTTCTCAGTATCTGCTTCTAGAAGTGATAACTCCCCATGTTTAGAGTCAGTAGCAAGGATTGGTGTGCAGACCAAGGCCACTGCTGGATCTTGTGTACCACGTTGGGGGGTGCAGAAAGTAAATTCCTCCTGTGGGGAGGAGCGGCCAGGAGAGATGACCCTAAACTTACGGTAAACTCAAGGTATGCCATCCCATGTACGTCATATTCGATATAAAGCTAAGGGATCACAAGGGCCAAGCTCTCTTCAATGGCTGGCATTTGACAAGGACTCTGTCCGTTCTGCCTTTGATCCTGATCTGTGTGTTCCTGAATCCAGTACCACAATTCAGTTCCTGAACACAGTGTTTGTCTGCCACTGGGCCCAGTCTGGGTCTCTCCTGGTGCCTGCTCCACAGCATCAGTGGCGATGGTGATGTTATTGCCATCAGGGGGGTTGGGTTCGATACTGGTTTTGTATATATTTGTATATGTTCTATTATCATTATTATTACTTTCATTAAAGCTGTTCTATCCTTCTTTTCCAATTGATAAGTCTCTCTCCCTTATTCCCTTTCTCTTCTCCTTTGGGGAGGGAGGGGTGTTAGCAGAGATCATCTGTTATAGGTTTAGAATACTGCCCACCCTAAACCTTGATAATGGGGACAATCTTTTTAGCAGGGCCTGTTGCAACAGGACAAGGGGTAATGGTTTTAAACTAGAAGAGGGTATATTTAGACTACATATAAGGAGGAATTTTTTTACACTGAGGGTAGTGAAACACTGAAACAGGGTGCTCAGAGGTGGTCAATGCCCCATCCCTGGAAACTTTCAAGGTGAGATTGGATGGGGCTCTGAGCAACCTGATCTGGTGGAAGATGTCCCTGCTCGTTGCAGGGGGGTTGGGCTAGAGGTCCCTTCCAACCCAGACCATTCTATGATTCTATGAATAGAGATGGTACTGGAAGACCGAGTAATGTCTCTGTCCCAGTCTTGAGTTCCTTAGGCAAAGCCTCAACAAAATACTCAAATACAACACTTTTTGGAGTGATCCTGCATTAAAAACCCACATATTTTGCTACCTCTAATTTACCCTGAATTAGTCATTCAGGGCATATTATAGGATTAGAGATCTCCCTTCTGTGTATCAAGATGTTCTGTCCAGACCATGGTGCAGCACTGCAGCTCTGGAGGAAATGATGAATTAGAGGGCTGTGCCCACTGATATTAAAGGAGTGCCAGGCCAAGTCAGGAACAAAACCAGTTGGATATGACTGGAGAAGAAAAGATGCCAAAGTAAGTTGTTAATATCAAAACATTGACTAGAGAATTCAGGCGTGGGTATTTTTCTAAATGAAAAAGAAATAATCTCTATGTCAACAATACAAATGCAGTGATAGCAGTACAAGCACCATGAGCTTCATTTTCTTTGTGATCATTTTAATAGGTGATTGTGAAATAAGTAATTCTTTATATATAATAAAGGATGACATGATTAAAAAAAAATGCAGACAGGAATAAAAAAAGGCCACTTTTAAGCTTTGCAAACCCTAAACCCAGTTAGAGGCTTTCTGGAGAAATCAGTATATCATAGACAGAGTCTATCAAAAAGACGAGTTAAGAAAAGCGATTCCTTTTGAGAATGCATGAGGAATTTTTCATTGAAGGTAAAATAAAGCACACTAGTAATAGAAAACAAGAGGACTAAAAGGAACATTGAGAGATTATCTAGCTCAAAGAATACTTAGGTGAATTTTGGCAAACGTTTCCTTGCCTGTGGAGATTGTGGATTTTCTTTTATCAGAGGTTTCTGAGAAAGAACCAGACAATTTCAGTCTTGACTATCCCTTGTCATTACCCTTGTTTTCCACCATTCACTACTTACTAAAATTTTGTCTGTAAAAATATGCAGTATGCATTCAGCTACCTTCTAGTTCTAAAATGTCAGGTAACTGGGACTCTAATTCTTGCATTCTTGTGTTTCCTACCCCAAAAGAGATAAAAAAGACAGCATATCCAGTTCTTAAAAAAAAAATAAAATAAAATGCTCAAACCTGATGGATTACCTGGTGGTATGTACAGCTTGTTCTTACCTGCTCATGGCTTTGGGGGCTAAAACATTGTAACCATGTAGCCCTGTAATACCGGATTGTTATTCTCAGTATTTTGCCATTGTACTGAATTTTCAAGGCCTGAGGACAGAGGCTCATCAGGCTTTGTTTGAACTTCTCTTGACCCTGCTATACTTTTTACTTGGTTAGCCATGACAGCAGTTTCCATAATTGACCAGGTCTATGGCTAATTTTACTTCTGTTTATCTGTGTGTGGTACAGCCATCATTTTATATAAACAGCAGTAACACACAGTCACTCTACATAGAATGAGAGATTTACAGCTCACACAAGGATGCAGTATAGAGAAATACAGGCCTGGTGCAATAGCAGTAGCCTTGAGAAGTGAGGAGACAAAATATGCAGATGAGTACAGGCACACAAAGGTAACGGGCAAGGCACAGGCTTGGCACTGGATACCTGATGGCTATGAACAATTCAACAGTGGTCAGCCAAAGAAATGCTGACCTGGAGCTGGATGAAACTGGTTTCAGGAGTTAAAAAAAATAAAAAATAAAATAAAATATATATAATAACTAGCATACATAATAGGCACCACATACTGTAAACTCAGATGTAGCATGGCACTGCAGACCAATGAAGAAAGGTGTAAATGCGTACTAGCAAAACATAAAAATTATACCAGGTGGATCCTACAGCACAGAAGGAGAAACCATCAACATGAAGATCATATTCTCTGAGCAAAGGACTCCAGATGCTGACAGCTCTCTACATCACCCCCCTCCACACACACCAGGATGGAACCACCAACCTTACAACCCACAGGAGCAGTAGAAGAGTGAGTGAAATACAAGGGAAAGGGGTAGAAGGCAAAAAGCGTATGTAGTAACATTTTATAGAAGCACTCTAACTGCATGGTTATTCTTTCTGGAAGTTTTACCTGCATCAATAATCATTAGACCCTCAAGATTTCAGTTATAGTAACAATAAATTCTTGGCTTTAATTATACACAAGGTGAACTTCCTCTTTGTCCCTAAACAAGTTTTGACTGCAGCAGCATGTCACTAACTGATGGCTGCTGACATGCTTCTTAATTTCACTGGTAGATGATAAATTAGAAAAAACTCAAGGATTGCCTGAGCTAGCAAGCAGACCAGTAGCCAAATGGACAGACATAGATTAAGTGTATACCCTGTCTGTAGATAAAATTGAGTCTTTTAAAAATCTAACACTGAGAACATTTCTAACCTATGCTAACAGATATAAAAAAAATAAAATCTAAAGCAGCTTTTTAATTTTTAACAAAAAATATTTCTTCCTGCTTGGGAGGCTGGTGCTGTGGCTTTTCTGCAATTTATCCATTTCTGCACAAAAGTCTCTGTTGCAAGAAATGAAATGTGGTTGGGGAAATACATTACTCTGAATCATGAAATATATCCTTCGGGAGATAGAGGTCTTTTTGAACCTGGCAGAGCTTTCTGAGCAGCTTTTGTGAATTCCAAAATAACTGCTCTTGACTAACTCCACATACATGGACTTTTTTTTCTGGAATAAGTGCACCTTGTTCTGCTTTAGCTTAATCAACTTTATGATAAACAGGAATAACAGACTAATTAAGAAATACGACAGCTCACATATGTAGCTAGGTGGGAATAGTAATTGCAGTTACATATATCTTTATGCATTTGAATTGACCTTCAGGTCAGATAAAAGTAGGATGAGGAAAGCAATAGTAAAATTTCTTTGTTACGAAACTGTTAGCAGTCTTCAAAGTCAGTGACAATGTCAGTTACAAGCTTGCATTTGAATTAAAGCTTGGTCACATGCCTGGTTAAAGTCCCTGAGTGAATTATCTTAATTTGACTAAGTAAGCCAGAAGAATTGACTTAATATTCCTCTGCTCACAGATGAAATGGGAAGCCATCACCCAAGGATATGAAGTACCTCATACGGCCAATCAGGCACGAGGACTGGGCCTGAGCAGACCACAGAGCATGTCTAGGCTTCCATGCTCCCCCCAGCTAACATCTCCTGTGGCAGCTTTCAGAGTGAGCCCGAGCTTTGGTTTGAGCCATCTAAATGGCTTTTCCACTCTCCTATTTCTATTCACTCCAGTGCTCATCTGGAAAGTTAAACTGAAGAGATAGGATCAGGCAGCTGGGGGATGGGGAGGAGAAGCAGGGAAACGCTATCTCAGCAAGGTGTTGGATCAGTTTTGCCATTTGGTGGAGTCCCACCATTCCTGTAGACAGAGGGACTTCTCTGGGACTGAATGCACACAGGAGGTAGAATTTGCCTGGCAGCAGCTGTACACATTAGTGCATGAGACAGGAAAGAGAGAGCAGCAACAGGGATTATTGGTTTAAGAGGAAGCTGGGGCAGAAAATTTGATTTAACCTCAATAACTAATCAGAAAAGGAATTAAAACAAGAAAATTGCTTATGGGTACATCTGCCGGGCTGCAGAACACAGGACTCTCTGTATTCTTCACACCAAAGAAAATTCTGACTCCTAGTACAAACAAGCTGGAAGTACTGTAAATATTTTCCTAACTGTTATGTCCAAAAGAGTCAATGCTTCTCTAACCACCATTGAAAATTAGTCAGAAAAAGACACAAAGCAAAGCACCTTTATCCACGGAACACAGGAGAGCAGAGTTTTCAGTGTTTCAGCTGAAAAAAAAACATAATTCACAGAATTATCTTTTTTTTTCTCTTCTAATACATTCCAGCTCACAGAAACTGAATGCTTCTGTTGTCAAGTAGGTTGAGTAATGACTCTGAGTACACTGCTCTGTTTTGTACTCAGGACAGCATTTGCACTGGCATGCTTCAGACAGAAGAATGTATTTAAAGCACAGCTAATAGAAAATCTTTAATTTTCAGGTCACGGCAGAATTCACTGGTCACATCAAAGAATGGCATTTTACAAGAGAAACATTTTTAAATTCACACTTGGAAGAGATTCAGCACTGGTATTCCAGACATTTATTTAAAAAAAACACAAACCAAAACCAAACTTCGAAGAGCTTCTACTTGAAAAACTAATCTTTTTCACAGTGTTTCCACATACCTTATGGAAAAGTGAAGGCTTTCTAGCTCAGCCTCTCAGGTGGTAGCAGCTTTTCTTTTAAACCAGCCATGCTGCAGAACTGAACATGTTCTTCTTTTGGCCAGTTTTCTATTCTTGGCTTTTCCTGCTGCTTCTGCAAGTGAGTTTGTATGTAAACCACAGAAAAAAAAAAAAATCTTGCTTCCTTTGTATTCCATATGTTTGCCAGGCTAGTGGCCAGAAGAGATCATAAGCAGTTTGTTTTTCAAACCCTAGAACTTGGATAGGCATTGACTGCATCATCACATAGTTATTTTTATCTTTGAATAATATTTAGAGCTTTCAGGAGTTGTAATTAGCTGTGAAATACCACATTGCCTTAATTTTGCTACACATAGAGCCTTAATTTTCAGTAGTGGTCCAGCTAATAATTTTCTTCAATCTTGTGTCTTTAAACTTCAGAGATTCATTAGCCTGATTATTCATGGCTTATCCCTTGTTCCCTTTTCCTTGGATCATCATGGTTTCTTTACTAGCCTTACTGGAAGCATGTCTATTTCTTAAACATTTCTCTGTCTGTATCTGAAGAAAGTTTTTAATCCATTCTCCTCAATTTTTTATTTTTTTTTTTTTCTGAATTGATGATTGTAAATGACATATAGGTGTCTCTGAAACTCAGTGCAGGTGCACTACTCCCCCTTGGTTTAGCATACCCCAGTACTGCCTGTTGCAGTCGTTCTTCATGTTTTGGTTGTCCCCATGGTTGTTTTCCCACTGGATTGTTAAGGCAGCACTTCCTGGTTTAATAACCAGGCAATCCAAAACAGTGGAATAGGCCAGAGTTTCTGAGACCAAATTTCACACATGACTTCTGTTCTTAGGACAATGAGTATGAGATAAGTAGGAAATCATATGACACTCAAATCTTTGATTTTAAAGTAGTATTCAGTATTGAACTGCAGCCACGAGCTGCTCCTCGCTGACCAGCCACCGTTCCCCACCCTCAGCTTCCACAGGGCAAATGCAGCAAATGCAATTTGGAGATAAGAACCCGATGAGGATAATGAGCATCTTTCATCCCCGACACTTGTAAGGAATGACTGAGTGGTCTTGAAGGAACTTTCTCTCTAAAGTAAAAGTGTCTACAGCTCAGGTCAGGAGTCTGAACTATCTGGGTAAAGGACTTTCCCAGGTGTTGCTTCAGGAGAAATCCAATTATATTTGACAGGAAAAAAAAGGCAAGCAGTGAAATTCCAGACACAGCTAGTATAAGTATGCAGTATATATTTTGCCACTGACACTGTATTAAAGTTCCTAAGGAGTGTCTGCTAAAGGAAGCCTATTGAGAAGCACACAATGCTGCAGACTTCAGAACTGTCATTATGAGACTAAAAATATATCCAAAGCACTCAGGTTTGGAAGCCGTATTTGTCAATAGTTCAACACAACAGACGTTGCTTCAACTCTCTTAGAGGACCTGCTTCCAGAGAAAGGTGTAAAGTTCTCTCACCCATTCTTCTCAGGAAGATTAAAGGTTTTAGTGGGAGACAGGGAAGGGACCTTACTGGCTTAGGCACGGAATTTGTGCAGAAAAACTGAAAAAAGGAACACTAAGATGTGCGAAGCAATCCCATTTCCACACTCCCTTTACATGAGCAACTGCCCTCTAAGAATCTTTTCTGTATTGCAGGGCATATGTGGCTGCCAGTGACATCAGCCATGTCAGCAGGAGAGAGAAAAATTCACTCGATCACATCATCTCTCATCCTTCTCCAAACACTGCATCACCTCTCTAGGATGAGTTGCTATTTTTAGTCTTCTAGTTTTAAGCATATGTTGAGACTGCTTCTAAACACTTTCCTTCTTATCAAGCTTTGCATCTTGGGTGTGGTGGTCTGAAATATTAAATATTAGCAGTTTGGATTCCCCTTGCCTAGCACCTATCAATGAATCCAATACCTAAGGAAGTGTTTGCACTAATTGTGCTCACACAAGCAGCTTTGATGTCAAGGTGTGATAAATGTATATACATATATGTACACACATTTTTCCTGCTTCTCACAAGGGGAGGATATAATATAGCACAGCAAAGGCCCTCAGAACAACAAGCCTGCAGAGTCTTAGTAAAATAAATAATATGTTACCTTTTCTTCCCCAGTCCGTACCTGGAAAAGTCACTGTTTTATAGTTTACCTATTTGGACTTGGAGGACAGTGCTTGTTTGATGAGGTTGGTACTTGCTAAAAGCTTGTCCATGTCTCAGTTCCTTCAAGAAAAATGCAAGGCAGAAAAACTTTGAGTAGTTTACCATGACAGTAGGATTAACTCCTCAATTCTCATGTATTATCTTTAAAAAGTCTAGCCCATCCACAAGTGAAACCCAGATGTATCTAGGGCAAAATACAGCAGCCACTACTGCCAGCAGCACCACACTGTAGTCATGGGAAAGGGAATAAAAACACCCTCCCCTGCTGAAATGGCAGCAGAAATTGCAGGGTCATAGGCTTTCAATTATAGGCTTCAATTACAGGCTTGCAAAATAGCCATGACACCAGGGTAATGTCCTTATCTAGCAAAAAGTGACTGATGGAACTATTCCATAGAAGGCCCAGCCAAGTCAGCTGTCTCCAACAGAAGCGACCTTAGGAGATTTCTTCCCTCAAGATTTATTGACTCCATAAATTGCTTTAACAAAATTCATAAAGCATAATGCACTCACGTATTTCAATGTGCAAATCTGGGTAAAATACGGCACGAACATCACATGGTTACAGTATTTCTCTAAGCTAGTTTTATAAGCAAACTAATGTCTCCCAAATTTCCACTCTGTACATAATTACTCAGTGAAATATGTTCCCCCTACAGTGAAGTATGTTCCACTCCTACAGTGACAAAGCAGCACGGGTGAGGGAGCTTTCCCTAACACTCTGTAATGGTAAGACCCTGGCTGTGCTGAGAGGAATTGATATACTGGCAGCAGGGCAGTATCACTTTGATGATATTTAAATATAAACAAAGACAAGGACTGCAAAGCATAAAAGTCATCTGGAGCCTGACAGGATTGCTGTAATAGTGAATATTTAAAAAGTACACCAAACTCGATTTAGCTTGGTCAAGAGAAACAGAAGTTGCTGCTTCCACTTGTTGACAGACATGCCACAGCACAAACTTCCATTGCAAAAATATGTAGAAATCAGCAAGATGCAAGCTGAGTAAATTGTGTGTTATGCCAAAAGAATCCCTCTGCAATATGAGTAAGTATAAAAGAAAATGTCTGTTATACTTAATTTCAGATTTAGAGAGTAACTTGCTTTCCTGCCAGCTTGTTTTCCAGGTCTCTAGATTTTAATGGACCGGGCAAACCTTATGACTGATGACCTCTTTCTTGTCCCCCTCTTCAACATACAATATAGGAAATCACAAAGTGTATAACAACACATACATTGTTCTTAACTTCATTTTAAGAACTATATCATTCAATTTATTTCCAAAGCATTTGGAGAGAAATAAATGACTGACTCTATCAATACCAACCTTGAATACTCTCACTGACTTCTGTATCAGCTTCAGTGTTCCCAGACTCCCTTTCAATGCAGCCCTTCTGTACATTTACCACTCCCATTCTTTCCACTGTTCATACTTTTTTCCATGCAGATTTGCCCAAATATCCTTCTCTTGCTTTCTTTCCTTCTGCCTTACTTTCTTTGCTCTCTGTGCTTATAACTTTTCCCTTCTTTGTGTGACAAATAACCACCTTTTCCTTTCTCTTAAACCATTAACAAAACCCCACAATTAATTTCTATTAGACATTTCAAAGTAATTTGCTACTCTGTATCCAGGTACAGTCATAATGCTCATGCATGAGTCCATCATCCAGGTCATTCAGGTCCTGAGATTTCAAGGCAGGAATTAAATCAGAGGCTTATAATTACACAGAAAAAGATTAAGTGCCAGACACCCGCAGTTCCCATTGACTGCAAAATAAATTAATCTTATGGAGCATTTTGGAAAGTGTTACTACTTGTCTAAGTGACTAAATATCAAATCAGGACATTTGTTTTGGAAACCGCAATCCCCATTTTTTACTTATTTGTAGCCTGTTGGACGCTGGCTCACCTGTCTCAATTTCAATTACAAGCTTTCCTGTGTTCTACACAAGGCTTCACATACTGACACAATCCCTGACAACAAGTTATCACTACCAGTTCTTCAGTCTTGGAACTGAAGCAGCAGATTACTTCAGCAGTAAATGAATGAATGAATGGTGAGAACAGCCTGTCTGCTGACCCATGAAAACAATTTGGCTTTCTTTCAGACTGACAAGATTGAAATCTTCAGATGTTAGGATTTTCATCTGCTTTTACTTCCAAAATGAATCAGATTACATATATGTGTGAACTGGGAGCCAGTTTCTAAATATGACATGCCTTCCCTCCTATCAATGTTAAAAATATGAGATTCTTCACAATATTTAAGCACTTGGTGCCTAAGTCAAACTTTATAATTTTCCCCATGCCATTCTCTGCTTACTTCTTTACTAAAGGAAATGTCTGCTGTATCTTGTCTGGAGAGTACAACACAGACAGTGAGTGTTGCCCCTGGGACAATGACCTGCAATGAGCGAGACTCTCTAAACTGCAAGGGAAGTGCAAAAGGTGCTTGTGGGACATGTGTTTGAAAATTAGTAAATCAGACTTAGAAAATGAGAAGACTGCTCAGGACTTCAAGAAATTCTTTCTGAATGGTTAAGGAACAACTCCTTTTTCATGTCATCTGATAAATTGATCCAAAAAAACCCTAAACTGACAAACTAGTCAGTAATAGGAACAAGACAAAGAGGTCAGCAATGGATACTTTTAATGAAAGCCTTAGCTTCTGTGACACATCCAGATGTAGGCCACACATCTCTGGCAACGTATTTTTATCTTACATTCTTGTACAGAGTACTTACCAGTCTTCTCTGGACTGCTTGTCATCTAGAAGGAATGAAAAACACAGTTCATAAGTTTAGAACCCAAGACTTAGAACCAAGTTTATGCAGAGGTCACACCCTCCATGAGGCTTATTTTACTTGGGTATTCAATGCAAATTCAAAATTTGTATTTTCAGGGTTCTCCTTCCCTTGTGAGCCAATGAAGATCCTGCTTCACTGCTGCTGAACACACTGACACCATCCAGCTATTTATGTGACAAGTGTCAAGCTATCTAGACCACTCTACCTGGTTCTAGTCTCTTTCGTATTTGCATCCCTTGCTATACCAAGGAACAATGCAGAATTAAGACAGGAAACCAAAAAAAACCCAACAGGATAACAAAACCAAAACATCTGGACTCGCTATTTACTGTTGTAAGTACAACACCACCTAGCCTTCACAGGTGTCAGAGGAATGGGTTCTAAGTCTCCTGGTGTCCCTGAATAGCTTTTACCACAGGCTAGTTCAGGTCATTGGTGAGCAGTCAGGTGAGCAGTCATCTCCATTCCCCAAAAGCCTGAAAAGCCACCTCATCTGCTTATGAGCTCACGGCAGATACCCAGGAGTGCAAAGGACTTTCTGGGCCACAGCCCATTCTCACGCTATTGCAGACACTGCATCATCTAAAGCCCACATTAGTTTCAATGTTTGCCTTTGACAAAAGGCCATCCACTGCATTCCTTTCTAACACAAAGACTCAGTATAGAGTAAGACCTATAGATCAAGGTATTCTGGGGAGAAAAATGACTACTCGGTTTGGATACAAAATTCCTATTGAGATTAGCAGGGTCGAGGGAGAACTGCTTAAGTCAGTTTTCTTACGACTCTCCTCTCCCTTTGGTGACCGCAAATTGTTCATCTTGAATTTTTCTGGTTCAAACTGGGAAGAGTCCCAATTAGTGTAGCTTCTTGGGGTTTGTAGCGTGCCTATGTGAAGAGAAAGGAGAAATGGTGAAATAGCGTGAAAAGGATACTTGGCACTTTTTGCCATCATCATAGTGGGCTGTGAACACTAAGTTTCACTGTGTCTCATGATGCAGTAGCATCTGTTTTCATGGACAAAGCACAGCTGATGTTCATCTAGGCCATGAGATAAAACAAGCTTAGAAGGGGATTTAAAAGGCAGGCCCTGTTTGCTCTCCCTTACAAACAACATGGCAGCTCAGCCCGAAGGCCTGACATCTCATCTCCAGCTGTGGAGGGTTACAACAGAAAGCAACCTATCCTGAGAGATCCCCTTCCCTGGTATAGCCTCCCTGCATTAATTAATTATTGTTACATTAACATTAATGTTAATTGGGAATCTACAGACTGGATGTTTAATATTTGGTCATTTGCCAGAAAGGATATCTTAAGTGATCCACGGAAGCAGATGACTATGAAAGTAAGAGACTAAGAGAAGAATGAAAAGACAGGCATGGAAGCAAGCAAGGAGTAACCAGGTAATAGGAGAATGAAATAGAGCTTAGCACAAGCTTTCACTGCTGTGTGGGCTGCCCGTGTTCTCCGAACCTTTGGTCTTCTGGTCACCAAGGACAGCCTCGTGGCAAACTCTGTCAGGAAGTGGTGGATTCTATTCAGAGCATGCGAGCAGCTGAACTGCCTGCACATTTGTTTAAACTCTTTCAAGTGAACAGTGCAGCCAGAATGGTGAACAGCAATGGGAAAACCTCTTCAGAGCACTGTGTGTTTTTTATACAACACCCTGGTTTCATATACACTCTTGCTAGAGAAGAGGATGCACATATCACATATCAGTACATATAGGGAAGGACCAACTAAGCAAATGTAAATGTGTAGAATGTGTATGTGTGAATTCAGGGAAGGAGGGCAGAAAATCAGTTTGAAAGGCAAGGGACAACTTAATTTGCAGCCTACAGCTTGCAGAAGTCCCACTTCCCGACAGGAGCAAAACTATCTCACCTATCAGCCATTCTGAAATTGCACTCATTGCAAAGCAGTGTCTTGGACTCATCAGTACTGAAACATGATCTTGGGAAACTGGGAAAGAAGCAGATATACAAGTCTTGACTCATCAGTGCTGAGAAAATACAAGGGTTTAAGGAAAGAAAAATGACAACTTTATATACTTATACATACTTTATAAGAGATCATAGGCATACTGTTCTTTTGAATAACAAAGTCTGCATTTCAGCCGAAGCAACGACTGTAGCTTTGAAGAACCAGTAATTAAGGAAAGAAGTGCACAATTTCCAGGGGAAAAAGAAAAGGACAAAAACATTTCTCCTTCCCCCTTTCTTTAAAGAAAGTCATGTTAGCAAAAGAGAACAATCAGACAGACTGTTAGTGCAGATATTTAGAACTTTTAGGAGACAATAAAAGCCTGCTGTAAAAAGTGAAAGAAAATTAAGATCCCAGGAATAAGTAAATAATTAAAAGAGAGAAGGCAAAGGTTACATTAGGTGAAGGCATTTCCTTAGGTGAAAGATAGGAGGCAGATGTGAGTGACTAGAAATTAAATCCGTGCTTTACCCCATTTTATGATTTCACTTATGTTATTAAGAGCTTTACTATGCAGAAGACAAAAGCATGAACTTTCCTGACTACGACTTGGTGATTCAATGCAGGGATAATCCACATGACACCTCAGCATCCTCAAAAGTTATAGTACAACTGATGGTCGGACATTCAGATTCCCGCAATAATTAATTAATAGATGCTTGCACATCACTCCGAAAATGGCTATTTACAGAATGAGTATTAGTTTCAGATTACTCCTGCGGGGACGGGTTTCTCCACCTCCTTTCACTGCCTTTCTTTTCTATCTGGAAGCACTTTCCTGAGGGCCTCCTGCTGGTGGAACCTGCGACAGCCAAGCAGGGACTGAGGGGTTTTATATAGCCTTGCAAAGCCGTGAAATAGCTGTTCTTCTGTCTCTTGAGTTGGCTCTAATGAAAAGAAGAAACAAAGAAAGAGGCGTCTGCTCTGTCAATAAAGTATAGGTGAGATATTTGGTAACCAGGGTACTAAAAGAAAGCGACACAAATTATTTCACTGCTGAAGAATTTGGGACGGAATTAATTTCAATGTTCCCCAAAAATATATAAATTATAGGTTTTAAACTTAGTCCCATTTAGCACTCCAGTCAATGTAGCAAGTTTCAAGCGGCAAAAATTACAATAAATATTTTCTTTGACATCAGAACAAGCCTTGAATAAGTTTACTAAACTCACCACTGAGTGGGTTTCCTTGTAATTATTGATATAACAGAGAACAATAATAATCCTGCAGTGTATATGTAAAAAAGGCAATAAAACCAGTATGGAGTTAAAAGCATCTCTGAGACCATCTAAGCTATAGATTCTGTATTCCTTGTTAACTGAAAAAGCAGAAGATGCTGCAAATTAAGCTGCCAAGAAGAGCTTGGGTCTATAACCAATATTTCCACATCGTCATGTGCTACAGCCCTATCTTCATCCTGTCACTCTCTCAGCCTTTCACCAGCGTTCCCAAAGATGTCTTCATAAAAAGATACCCAGTTTCCTTACACAACTACTGAAACACGCAGGCTCTTCACTGTTTAATGAGCTTTTGCAGATCCCGAGTGATATCCGTAGTTATTGTACCGGGAGAGAAAGCGTGCGCGGCGTGTTCGCTTCCCCACAAAGAGGAGGATGCACAGCGCTACACCGTAATGCTTTTAACATTTGCTAAAGTCATATGTCAAACTCCCTGCTGGCAAGAGAACAATGTAATTGATTGAGAGGCAATGCTGGACACAGCAACGATCGGCTCTTGCCTCAGTATCTACCCAATGTAGATACTGCCAGAATAGCCTGGGAGGTTGGTGCAGCGAGGAAGTCCTACCGCATTTTTCACGGAAATGGAGCCCAGCAAGCAATAAGATTTAGTAAAACCATGAAAAAGGAGAAAGATTCTGAAGCGAATCACACCGAAAATCATTGACACTGAGCCTCTTGCTCTCAAATTTCCAGAGAAGGATTCTGAACTCTCATTCCCAAGCCCTACCGACTGTGAAACTATTCACACACACATTGGCATCGGCGCTCCCAGCCAGCAGGCAGACAGGAGTATGCATTCACCTCACACATCGAGGTGGGGAGGGGCTGCCTGCCTTCTCCTCTGCCTCACAGAAAGAGGCTGTCAGAGCTTCTCTCTGTCAGAGCGTCCCTGTGAGATCCCAGATAAATGAAACAGTTTTATTTTACAAGAATTATAATGTATTACTACAATACTCATCCTGCTTAGTGCAAGGAGAACTCAAGCGCGCAACGGTGCTGAATTGTACAGGTTTCCCCCGGGAAAGTGAACATTACTACCCCTGTGTTACTGGCAGGGCATGTCCTGACCAAAGCTTCTTATGGGTTTACCCCCTCAATAACAACTCCCTGACATACTTAATAGAATCACAGAATCATAGAATGGTTTGGGTTGGAAGGGACCGTATAGATCTAGTTCCAACCCCTCTCCACAGGCAGGCACACCTCCCACTAGAGCAGGTTGCTCAAAGCGCTGTCCAACCTGGCCTTGACACATCCAGTGACGAAGCATCCACAACTTCTCTGGGCAACCTGTTCCAGTCTCTCACCACCCTCACAGTGAAGAGTTTCTTCCTAATTTCTAATCTCAATCTACCCTCTTCCAGTTTGAAGCCATTGCCCCTCGTCCTATCACTACATGCCCTTGTAAACAGTCCCTCCCCAGCTCTCTTCAGACACTGGAGATAGATTTCCTCTATAAAGGAAAGATATATCTATTATACAGAAAGATATATTGCCTTTATAAAGAAAACATGTGATTTTGTCTTTAAGCACCCGAGGGAGGTGCTTCTCTCATCTGGAGCTCTTCAGGTCTGAGTATTTCTTTGGAAATTCTAAATTTTTCAGTGCATATAAGAACTAGAAAAAACAAACAAACAAACAAAAAACAACTAACCAAGTGTTCAGAGCTGAGTTCCTCACTATCCTCTATGGTCTTTGATTCTTATAAGCATCTAGGTTAGCTACAGGGGTTTTTTTAGCTCAAAATTGTAATTCTGCATTCTCCCAGCTTTTTCTCCAAGGTTCTTGCCCTCATTTCACTTCTGGCCCTTCTTTTCATCTTTCTTTTCCAATATATGCACACGCACATAGGGAAGTTATATGCTGATAGAAGCCACAACTACTTCACAAAGCCCTTGTTCAGAACTGCAAATTATTGTTCTACTTTTAAGGGTGTTCGCTCGTTCCTCCCCTGCTCCATAATCCCTTCTCTTATTAAAAAGAAAAAAAAAAAAGGAAAACTCAGCAATTTCCAGCACACAGACTCTAGCATACAGGTTCAGAAGGCCACTGTTCGTATAGCATGTGTCCCGCAAGAATCATGTGTTGCTTAACTGCACTACCAGAAGATAACTGCAGCACCTGAGATTTTTCTTGTCTATAGTCACCAGGCTGGCACTGTGCTATCTTTCCAGTTCTCACTCCAAGTGAGCACTTTTCTGTCTTGCTTCAGGCAGGGTGCCAGTTAAGCACTCTGAGAATGAAAGACAAAGAATTTTTTTTGTGGAGTTTTAATACCGGTGCAAAACAAATTAAAAGGCTGGTGATTCTCTTATTGTCTCCTCTTTCCTGGAACTTCTGTTTATCCATTTGTCTCCCCCTCCCCTCCCTTTTTTTTTTCTTCCTTTTCTTTATTTAAAAGTCAGCATCTCGTTAATCTAACATTTCCAGGAAAGCCTCACAAAGTCCTCAACAGAAACCCTTCTAATAGTGGAGTAATTTCAGATCACTAAATTCTAAGAGATTGGAGAATTATATTAAAATTTAGAAAAGGAATGGTATTTTGGCACTGCAATATACAAAATATTGGCCCTATATGCTACATATCCCTGCCATTTATTCAAAACACTACGCAAACCAATTAGTAAAGCCACCTTCCATGGAATACAACCCAGCAAGTCACACAATAAAACTAAATTTATCCCATGTGCTGAGAAGGGAGGACTTTGCAACACACGCAGGCAATCAGGGCGGTGGGACTGCTTCCTAAGACAGCTTCTTTAGGAACCGCCTGCTCTTCTCTCTCCAGCTTTCAACCCATCATCCCCTGAACCCAAGACCTTCTCCACTTCCCCCGTGTTCCCAAGCAGGGGGGGTCGGGGGTTCTCCTCTCTATGGCGTCTCGTTGTTCGTTTGCAAACATAATTTTAAAGTCTCCCGGCCAATTCAAGCATTTTAGGTTTGGTGTAAGGAACCAGCGGGCAGAAGAACATCACGAGTTAGACGCAGCTCGACCGCGAGAAGAGCCCCGTCTCCACAGCACCAGCTGCTCGGGGCTCGTCCCGCTCCACGGCAGCCAGCGGCTCCGGGGAGAGGCTCGGGGCACGGAGCGGGGCGCGTCAAGCCGGGCCGGGCCGGCAAGTGCCCGTCGAGACCGCCCGAAGGCCCGCCAGCCAGCCCCTCCGGCGCGGCCTGCCTCGCTCTCGGACCATCGCCCACGGCCATGCTCCTGCTCCTCCTCCTCCTCCTCCTCCTCCTCCTCCTCACGGCAGCCGCCGGCCCTGCACGGCCCGGGCCGAGGGCCGCCCACCGCGCCGGCGGCTGCGGCGGCGGGGAGGGGCGACAGAGCCCCGCCGTCGCCGTGGCGACGCAACAGCCGCAAACCGCTCCCGGGGCAGGCGGCGGCTGAGCCCAGCGGCGCGGTGGCGGACGGGGAGCGCCGAGAGCAAGCGCGGCTCGCCGGTGAGGTGCTCTCCCCCCAGCCCCTCCCCGCGTGATGAAGGCGAACCCCGATGGAACGGCCCGACCCAGCCGCCCCCGCACCGCGGGGCTGACCCTACCACTCTGGGGCGGGAGGGGGGGTGTGGGGGGCACTGTGTGGACGGGGTTCCTCATCTGCTTCGCCCGCTGGTTTCGCCAAGTGAGATACCGGGAGGGGAAACCCACCCTAGGGGCCCGTCCCGGTGGCGGCCCGTGCGAGGAATAGCGCTCTCCGGTTCTCCCCTCCCTTCTCAGCCCTCGGGTTGGATGGTACGGCCCGTGCGCCCCCCCCCCCCC
>WTSP01012028.1:5580-22094 GCA_025331215.1 Actenoides lindsayi
GGGTGTGGAGGCGGGGGGGGGGGTGGCGATTGGATTATGAGGAAGGGTTTTGTAACCATTTGGGCAACGTCTGTTCTCAAAAGACCCACTGTCACAGAAAACTAGTGAGATGTTTTTAATAGGAGGGTCTATCAAACTGAGTGAGTGTTACATGTGCAGGGGCCGGCTGGGGAAAAGCATCTCTGACAGGTTTCACAGGCTTCTAGAGCCATCACATTTATGACCGTGAAGGGATGTTAGATCATCCTGTCTCATCTCCTGAATATGGGCCTTAAATTTCCTCCTTTTACCTGCGCATTACACCCAGCCGTGTGAATTGAGCAAAAGCACGTCTTCCAGGAAATCATCCCATCTTGAAGAAATCAGGCGGCTGAGACCGCTTCCCTCAGCGCTTCATCTAGTTAATCACCCTCACTGTTTATTTCCACTCGTAATTTGTCTGACTCTCAGCTATTAATTCTTGTCCTGCCTTTCACCACCAGGTTAAAGAGTCCTTCAGGACCTGGGTTTTTCTCCTTGCGAAGAGCCTTACACGATGTAATCGAACCAGCTCTCAGTCTTCATTTTTTTGGTAAGCGAAGTGAAAATTATTTTGCTCATGGAGCCTCTTGCTGCTTCAGCCTCTGAATCATGTCTCTGTGTGTTTTCCTCACAGCCGTTCATTAACACATCATCCCTTTAAAAATATGGGACACAAAAACTCTGCCCAGGTTTCCCTTACCCAACTCGTTGGTGAAGAAATCCCCGAGGAGGGCTCATCTTCCTCAGAAATGTCTGCATTCGTAGGTAACACTCAATTTTATTCTTTCTTTCACAGCTTTGATGGGACTCATCATCAGGTAACTTGGCCCCTTTGGACCTTAAATCTTCAGTGGAGTGTCTGTTTCTGGGAGATGTTTCCTGCCTTGTGGTGAGAGGTGTGGGAGCTGGGCAAAAAGATCTGTTATTTCTATAAACTCAGATTACCAAGAGCTCCAGCTTGATCCTCATGCTGCCTTGTTCTTGTTGTAATTTATACTTCTTCCAGGCTTTTAAGTTATCTGAGCTTTTTTTTTTTTTTAAAAGATGAATTTGCCAAACCTGATCCACCTATCTCTTCAGTTATCAGAAGAGCTGAAAAGCTGGAGAGAGACTGGAAATTATTTGCAGGAACTTGTGAAAATCCAGGAGAGGGTGAATGAATTGATGATGATGCTGAGCCAGAGCTGCTGGGGCAGCCAGTACCCGAGTAGAAAAAGGTGCTTAATGGCACTGGAAATGCTCACCCCCATGTTGTGTCCTTCAGGGAAGCTGGACCAGGTAGGTGCTCCAGAACTTCTCCACCAGCAGATGCAAAGCAGCTCAGCTTCTGGATGTTCCCAGCAGGTGAGGTGCATACTGATGCCCCCGCTGCACTTTGCTAGCTTAATGGTCCATTTTTCTCTCCCAGCAACACACAGTTTAGTCTCTGGAACATGCACAAACCCATCAGAAATGCCTTTCCAGTAGGCTGTAAATTCCATAATTTCCCCCCTTCTTACTAAACCCACAGGTTTAGCTCATTGAGGACCTGCTCCTGGGCTTAAGAAGGATTTGCAACAGGAGAAATTTAATTAATTACTTTGCTCAGACCAAACAAAGGTTTAATGGCTAAATCTTTATGTTGTGCTTGCATCTGAGGGTGACATGGCCAAATGCAACGTCTCCGCTGGGGGCTGGCATTTGCGTGAGCCCAGGGAAGGAGCTGAGCCCTGGGTGCACATTCCCAGCTCTTCACATCCAGCTTGGAGAGGGGGAAAGGAGCAGGAGACAGGGATGGCCAAACACAGTTGCTCTGCAGCGGGTCTGGTAACCTGGGCAGGTTCACAGAGCCAGGTGGTTTCTCTGTCTATTAAAAGAGAAGGGAAATGAGACACTAGATGTGGTCAGCCCTGTGTTGCAGACACCTAAACAGAGTGAACGTGCAGTGGTGTTTCCATGACCTCAAAGCACCAGTCGAGCTCTCCCAGCTGCCCAGTTGGAAAGTGCCAGTTGTCCCTCCAGTGTGATCCCGAGATCTGGACTCACTTTGCAGTATGTGGTTTATTTACTGTCTGGGTGCTAATGTTGAGTTGGGAAAAGACCCTAGGTCTGACTGAGCCACGTACTCAGAAAGAGAAGGCCACACTGACTCTGTCTGTATTTTTATGGATCCCCATATATGGGTTAGGGTCAACCTCAGGAGTTAATCACAGATTCACAGACTGGTTTGGGTTGGAAGGGACATTTCAAGGTCATCTCGTCCAACCCCTCTGCAGGAAGCAGGGACATCTGCAACTAGAGCAGGGTGCTCAGAGCCCCAGCCAACCTCCCCTGCAATGGTGCCAGGGATGGGGCAGCAACAATCTTTCTGGGCAACACAGGACAGGCTCTCATCACCTTCACTGTAAAAAAATTCTTCCTTTTCTTCGGTCTAAATCTCCCGCTTTTAATTTCAAACCATCACCCCTTACCCTGTGCCAACAGGCCCTGCTCAAAAGTCTGTCTTCATCTTTCTGAAAGGCCCCAAGAAGGTCTTCCTGATGCAGCAGCAATTCCTATCAAGACATTAAAAGTGGAAGTGGAGAACCTGGACCCAGCCACTTTCTTTGTTTGACACAGTGGTGATAACACGGTGTTGACTCATCCTGTGCCTGGCAACACACATGTGCAGAGGTTCTCTTTTGGCCCCTTTGATGGAACAGCACCGTTAACAGCATTTTACACTGGTGTAAGTAAAACTGAAAGGTAATGAATCATCCTGGCTTCCCTACTTGGGTCTGTGGTCAGGAGTGCAGGGGCCAGATTTACCCACTCACAGCTGAGCACACAAACCCTGACACCAAGAGACCTCTCAGCTCCTTCCTGGGGACGCCACTACACCAGTGTTGGGATCTCCTCAAGGATCAAGGCTGCTTTGACTTTGATCCTTTGGCCCAACCCATGCCCTGGCTCTCTCCTCTGTCCTCACCATGAAGAGATTTTGCCCTCTGCAGCTTCTCCTCTCCTTGTGCACCTGTTTCCTCTCCGTGCAGCCGTCCAGCTGTGGGGCTTCAGGCTCAGGGAAGGCTGTGCCAAAACCACCACCCTCCACCCTACAGCCTTGCTTCCAAAGTTTATAATCAGCTGAACTTCCAGCTGGAGGGGCTGGAGTTGGCAGGGAGCGTAGCTCTTGTGCATCCTTAAGTTTGTCGTTCTTTGCCAGGGTTAATTTTCCTCCTTTCTCCCCTCTTTTCCCTCTTGAGACAGAGGTTGCAAGTGCTGTGCTCAGTGTGGCTGCGAGGAATCAATCCCCCCACCCAGAGTAGCAGCCCCAGGATTGTGTTGTCCAGGCAGGTTTGGAATCTCTCCGGAGAAGGACACTCCACAGCTCATGTCTAAGTGAATGTCACAGCTCATGTGTAAGTGAATGAACAGACTGTGCTGGATCTGGTGTCTTTTGTGTGCCAGCACCTTCCTTGGACCCAGCTTCCTGCCACATACAGCGGGTAGTGCAGGATGGAAGTGTCTGTATGTCTGGATTGAGTTCAGGTGGTGGCAGGGGCTGGAGTTTGCTGCTGGGCCCTAACACACCCTTGATACAGAGCAGATAACTGCTCTCTGCAGAACTCTTGTGTGGGCTGTGACAGTGATGGTCACATCAGTGTATTTGCAGCAGAATGATACTCAGCAGGAGCTGTGCAAGCAACTTTCTACATGCTTATTTGGTTATGTAGGCTGTGATCACTCCGGGTGTCTTGGTGAATAGGCAGGGTGGCCTCCTTTGGGAAGTCCCTGCTACCATCTTCTTCTTAAAAAGCTGTTTGGCAGAGGTTGAGCAGCAGCTTAGTGCAGTGGCAGTGAGCAGCATTTGGATCTGGAGGGGATAAGAGAGACAAGAAACTACTGGAGAGAGTCCAGCAGAGGCTGGGAAGATGCTGAGGGGCTGAAGCATCTCTGTGCCCAGCAAAGGCTGAGATCCCTGGGGCTGTGCAGATGGAGAAGAGCAGCCTGAGAGGGGAGCTGAGCAATGCTGAGCAAGAGCTAAAGGGCCCCCGGAAGGGGGGCAAGAGGATGGGGACAGACTTTGCTCAGTGGTGCCAGCCACAGGACAAGGGGCACCAACTGGAACTCAAGAAGCTCCATCTGAGCAGGAGGAGAAAGTTCTTTGGTGTGAGGGTGTCAGAGGCTGTGCCAGGCTGCCTAGAGAGATTGCGAAGTCTCCTTCTCTGGAGAGATTCCCAACCCTGCTGGACACTGTGCTGCTGGGCCCCCTGCTCTGGGTGACCCTGTTGGAGCCAGAGGGGTTGAATGAGATGATCTCCAGAGGTCCCTTCCAATCCCACCATGCTGGGATTTTGTGATTCTGTGACTGCACTCATCAGCAGGTGTCATGTGCAGATTCACCCTGGGCAGTGACTAAAAGGGAATTTCATTGATAAAAGTCTACTTCAGGGATGCTTGCACCAGGCTGATGTGTCATGTAGGCCAGTGCTTTGGGGTAATGAGACAGGTGGGAGTCTGTGAGGGAGAGGAGCTTTATCCTCAAGATGTAACCCTGTCCCCTCTCTGTGGCCCGAGTGCATGGAAGAGGGCAGACCATGGTGTTGCTTCTGAGAGCTGTGGGCTTGTTTCATATTTCACTGTTGATAGGACAAGGGGAAACAGCCTCAAGTTGCACCAGGGGAAAAATTAGGAAAAATTTATTTGCAGAAACATTTGTCCCAGGCTGCCCAGGGCAGTGGTGGAGTGCCCATGATTCCTGGCGGGGTTTGAAAGCTGTAGAGATGTGGTGCTGAGGGACATGGGTTAGTGGTTCCCTGGGTTAATAGTTGCTTTGCTGAGACATACACTGGCCCTCTCATACCTGCCATGCTCAGTGTTTTGGGGTGAGGTCTTCCCCAGGTACCGATATGATGGGGGGGCTAGGGGCTGGTGGGGGAGGGTATTTTTATGGTGCTTCTCTGTCTGATGTTTTTTTGGTGCTGCTGCAAATCCAGGTGCAAGGGGTAAGGAGCTGCCCATGCTTGGCTGAGAGTGCGTGTTAGTGCCATTGGGAACACGTGTGTGCACATGCTGCTGTGTGCTCTGGAGCACGTAAGGCTGAACATGCTTGTGGACATGCTTGTGCATGCAGGGCTGTTTGAGAGGGGGTTGCCTAATAGGATAATGGGCACCCTAATCCTGATTGCACCCATCCAAAAGCTGTTGAAGCTGGAGATCAGACTCTGGAGCTGGACATTGGACTCCAACACAGCACTTGGCTGTGCTCCCTTGCTGCCCTCTGCAGGCAACCACCCCTCATCCATGGTTCCATCAAGTAGACTCAGCCCATCTTACAACAGAACAGCCTTGGCCTGGCTCACCGCACCTTTCCTCCCTTCCAGGACCCCAAAATAACCATGCTCTGTTGTAAACGCAGCTGGAGTCTGAGGGATGCTGGGTACCAAAGGATGAGGTGGCTGGAGCCAGCTGTGCCAAAGGGTACCCACAGTCTCCTCCCAGCGTGGCTGGTTGGGCAGCTCTCTGAAGGCTTTGGCTGCAGCCACTGTGTAGGATGGAGAGATGTGAGTCAGCCCCAGGAGCCTCACATATGAGTGGCTGTGCTTGGCAGAGGCTCCCAGAGGAAGGCTACATGCATGGTGGGTAAGGGTGAAAGGATGCAGGCTCTTGGGTGAATCCGCCCAGCTGTGAAGATGCCCTCCAATGGGGAAGGCTCACAGAGAAGCAGTTGCCACTATGATTGTCACTGTTTTCTTTCTGAGGCTGCAGAAAATTAGGAGGTTTACTTTGGGAAGCTGCTTTTCATAGAATTGTAGAATCACAGAATCATTTTGTTTGGAAGAGGTCATTAAGATCATCAAGTCCAACTGTTTTGCATGCATGCGCTGAACATTTGTCCTGTGACTGAACCTGAAGCCATCTCTTTCTTCCCCTCTACCCTTTCTCCTCTGCATAAATCAAGGTGGCAGCCTGTTTGCAGGACCTGCCTCCTGCTCCCACACCACAGACCTGCATCAACCACCCTCGTTCTCCCTCTGTGGTCTCTTCTTGCCCAGGAGGCAGAGCTGGAAATTGGGTTGGTCTGGAATATCTAGCCTTCAATCCAATCCCAATCCAGGTTGGGATGAGGTTGTCCGTGAGTCTGTCTGACCGGAAGCAGCAGCGCGTTGGGAACCTGGATGTGGAGCACCAGTATATTTATTAGTGCTGGCTCCAGAAGCTGTGATCTGATGGGATCCAGAGGAGCCCCAAAAAAACTCCTTGGGCAGATTGGGTTCTGCATGTGCTGAGGAAATCAAACCATAAAAAAAGGAGGAAGAACTTGAAACCACCCCGGTCCTGCAACACTTCATTTTTCAGTTTCTGGGCAGGATTTGTATTTGGCATCTAATTAATCTCAAAACACACAAAAAGGACACAGTTTTTCAATTCCACAGTGCCTCTTACCTGGGAAGTTTGAAACACCTTGTTAGGCAAACGGGCTTTGCAATTATCCAAAGTGTCCAGATGGAAAAATTGAGCTCGACTACGTGATTTTGCCAAGGTTGCCCAGACAGTCAGTGGCAGAGGTGTGAATGAGGTGGGAAAGGCACTTTCCCAGTTGTAGAAAATCCAGGTTAAAGGAAAAGCACAAGACAGGATCACTGTCGAGCTTTCCGGGAGCAATCCTGTCTCTGGTCCTGTTGCTCAGAGCCCATACTCAGCCTGACACTCCATAAGTGTTGTGAAACTAGACAGCATCTGAGTAATGTGATAGTGGGTTCATTTGTGGTTGCAAATGGAGCTCAGGAGCCCTGATTGATGGTACCTTACTCTGAACGCCAGACCCCACAGCCCTTTATAATGAGAACATAATCCTGCACAGTACCTGGTAGTCAAAAGTAGTTTTGGTGTCCAGCAAGATGAGAAGATCCCACCTTATAGGCTTGAGAGGCTCCACCTTCCAGGACCTGGAGTTCAACATTGGTTACTGGGGTTGCATATACCAGATTTTTGTATCTAGGGTCTAGAGCACAAGTGTGGTGAGGAGCAACTGAGAGACCTGGGCTTGTTGCGCCTGGAGAAAAGGAGGCTCAGGGGAGACCTTACTCTCAACAACTCCCTGACAGAAGGTTGGAGCCAGGTGGGGTTGGGCTCTGCTCCCAAGGACCGAGTGCCAGGACAAGAGGAACCAGCCTCAAGTTGCCTCAGGGGAGGTTTAGGTTGGAGCTGAGGAGCAATTTCTTCCACCCCATCCAGGATTGTCCAGGGCTGTCCCAGGCTGCCCAGGGCAGTGGTGAAGTCCCCGTGATCCCTGGAGGGGTTTGAAAGCCATGGAGATGTGGTGCTGAGGGACATGGTTTAGTGGTGCCCTGGCAGTGCTGGGTTAATGGTTGAACTCTGACCATAAAGGTCTCTTCCAACAACAGTTCTATGCTTCTATATGTATGGTGGGGTTTTTTTTTGTGGCTGAGTATCAAAGCTCTGCTCAGCATGATGCAGATCCTGCTCTGCAGTAGTTTGCAGTGGCAATGTGGGAGATGGTGGGATTGCAACATGGTGAATTGGTTTGCTCTTCCTTCACAGACCAAGAATAGAAGAAAATATTTGAGTTTTAGACCAGGGCTTAAAAAATGGAGTTAATGGGATGAAGAAGCATCTGTACTCTGTTGCATATTGGGTGAAAGGAACAAAAAGACAGGAGAAAAGTCCTTATGGACAGAGGGCTAGGAGATGTGCTTTGGGTCCCTGCCTTGTGTTCCTGTGCACGTTGCCCTCACTTTGGGACAAGGGACAGACTGCACACGTGGGCACATGTGATTCTATTTGAGCCTCCATGCTGGTGGTTGAGGAAACTTGCACCTCCATGCTTCTCAGGTCTTCTCAGTCACCCATTCCCTGAGTTGTCTTGTGGTTATATTTGAGGCTTTGCCATGTTCAGGTTGAAGACCAGGGCTGGTGCTGTGAGTGGCTGCCTCTACATGAGAGCTATTAGATCCCTGCGCTAATTCAGGATGGTCCTGTGAAGCTGAGCACCTAGGTACACTAGTGAGATGCTACCACATAGTAGATGTGGTGCTGCGGGACATGGTTTAATGGTGACCTGGCAGTGCTGGGTTAATGGGTGGACTTGGTGATCTTAAGGGCCTTTTCCAATCTAAACAATTCTACCATGGATGGGGACTCAAATAAGGACCCCAAAATTAATAAAACCTCCACTTATAAAAGAGACAATAAAGGCTGGAGAGACAGCATGAGAAAGGATCTCATGGTATCTGAAACACTGGAACTGAGATGAAGTATGGGCTTGGCTCAAGAGGCAGAGGAGGCAGCAGACGTGGTGAGAATCCTGCAGGCGATGCCTGCCCCGTGACTTTACTGGTACCTTAGCACAGGTAAGAGGTCATTTGAGCTCTGGCAGCAGCTGAAGGGAGCCCCGATTGGAACCAGATGTCAGGAAGTGCGAGGCACCACAAACGTGTGGAAGGGCCTCCCAGCCATGGCGGCGGAGCCCCTAACACTGGGGTCATTCACGAAGCAATTAGTTGGCATCCTGCGGTTTTGGCCTGTTAAAACCAGGAATCAACATTCAGGAGTTAAGTGGGGCTGCAAGGAGCTTTCCCAGCAAGATGGGAAGTGCTGGCACAGAGAATTAGAGTGAGTTCTGGATGGTAGGTGCCGGGAGGTGGGATGAATGGACCTACCGTTGATGGTGGAAAGACTCCTGTTGAGTTCAGAGGGCTTTGCCTCAGGCTGAGTCCCACAGCTTTGGAAAAAAAAAAAAAAAAAAAAGGAAAAAGAAATAAAAATGGAAAAGAGAGGCCAGGACCTCTACTCATCATCAGCCTTCCTGCTGGTACATCTATTCGAGCCTCTCTGAATCGTGCCTTCTGTGGTTTCTCTTGGGGAGCTGTTGTCTCTTGAGTTGTCGAAGCAATAAGGTCATGGTGGGTCCATAGATGCTTCAGACCTTTAAGACAAGTTTGGGAGACTAAGTTAAGCATATGCCATGAATCAAATGAAAGATGCAGTTGAAACAGGAGTATCTGGGTGAGGTTTTCTTGCCTGGCTTTTGTAGGAAGTCAGACTGTTTGAATATATGCAGTTCTTGATGTTCCTGTGATCACAGTAACACACCCTGGTTTTTCCCCTTCGTTGCCACATGTTCCTCCAACTTACATCAGCTTCTTTGTACGGTGTGGAGAGCTTGTGAGGATGTGTTGTAAAGAGACTCTTCTATTTACTCCCCTGCATAAACCTCAGGGAAAGATGGGAAAAAAACCCCACAACCCAGTTCTGAAGCTGGAAATAGTTTTTGTCTTCCGTTTTTGTCTTCCGTTTTTGTCTTCCGTTTTTGTCTTCCGTTTTTGTCTTCCGTTTTTGTCTTCCTCTTCCTTTTTTGGTACTTTTTCTTCTTCCCTTCTTTTTTCTTCCCTTCTTTTCTGTTTTTTTTTCTAATTTCTCTTTTCTTTCCTCTTCGTTCTTTCCTCTTTGTTTTTTCCCATTTTTTTTCCTTTCTTTTTTTTTTTAGTTTTTTTTTTTTTTCGTTCCAGATTTCCTTTCTTCTCCACTATTTCTGCTCTGTAGAAAGCTCCCCCAAATCTCAAACATCTTAGGCTAACTTTGCAAGCTCAAGAGGGCCGAGTGGTTGTCTGCTTTTCTGGCTGCATACATACTGCATCACTCTGACATGACATGAGTTTTTCAAATCCTTGATTTACTGCAGAAGGAGAAAGGCTGAGTTTAAAATATCATCCCATGTTGGCCATGGAGAAGAATTTATGCAGGTGAATATTTGGAGACTCACCAGTAGACAAATGCTGCTGTGGATCAGGAGGAAGATGTCCCAACCCCTGCTTGCTGAGGTCTGAGAGTTGCTACATTAAGTCTCTCTCAGGCTGTTTCAGTGTCCAGAAGGTCAATGGATGCTGCTCTACAGAGATCAATAAGTTACAGGATACACCCACGGGGAGACAATCTTCAATTGAGTCATGATTTATTAGTGTTGTTATGGAAGCTTATTCTCTCAGGAACCATAATGCTGAGTAAAATTACATGAAGGGATGGTGGTATATTGTACATCACCAGCCACCAGCTAATGAAGCAGCCAGAGCCTGGATCTGCCTGTTAGAAGTATCTTTGTACAAGGAGGCCCTTCCTCAAGTAAATATCCCTGAGCTTTGACATGAGGAAGGTGTGTAAGATTTTACATATTGGCTTGTGTCTGTAGAGGGAACATTTAAAACCACATCAGACTCTCTCACCCTGCTTGCTTTTACTCACCCCTGGAGCATGTCACACCTCAAGAGGTGATGCTCTCACTCTGCTGGCTGTTGGGACCAGCTGGCTGAGGGGGTTGGACTAACCCGATGCTCCGAGACAGTTGGAGGGAGGCAAGAGGATTCCCAGCTGAGGGAATACGTTATGCTGCTCATTGTTTATTGTTGGAGCAGAGCCAGAGGAGGCCACAAAAAATGATGCAAGGGCTGGAACCCCTTTGCTGGGAGGTGAGGCTGGGAGAGTTGGGGGTGTTCAGGCTGGAGAGGAGAAGGCTCCGGGGAGACCTTCTGGTGGTCTTTCAGGGTTTCATGGGGGAGCCTACAGGAAAGATGAGGAGGGAATTTTGCAAGGGTATGTAGCGATACAATGATTGGTAACAGTTTTAAACTAAAAGAGGGAGATTTAGACTGGAGAGAAGGAAAGTTTTTACACCGAGTGTGGTGAGAGCCTGTCCCAGGTTGCCCAGAGAGGTGATCAATGCCTCATCCCTGAAACCATTCCAGGTGAGGTCGGCCAGGGCTCTGAGCAATCTGCTCTAGTTGCAGCTGTCCCTGCTCCCTGCAATGGGGTTGGACTGGATGACCTCAAAATGTCCCTTCCAAACCAAACCAGTCTGTGATTCTATGGTTATTGCATTTGCCCTCCTGGGAGGCAGAGCTTTAATTGCTCTCCCATCATCTTTCCTTCCCTGGGTGTCAGAAATTGCAAACTTCCTATGATTAACTTTGCACACTTGGAGCTGGAGGTCCCAAGTGACGGCACAGAGCTCTGAGTTCCATTTGCTCTGCTGTCTGTCCAGCCAGGCCAGCACACTGAATGTGAGCAAAGTGCTACTGCTCAGGACTGCAATGGGGGGACCTGTCTCTGGTACTTCTCTTGGGTGCAAGAGACAATGTGAAGGGCATGGGACCCTGTAGCATCTTCTCAGTGTCAACGAGAGAGAGAGAAAAGTTCATGGAGGCTAAAAAAAAAAAAAAAAGGAGCAGATTGATTCAGATTTTCCAAACTGCTGCAGGCATCATGAGGGTACATGGGCAGAGGTTGAAGCAGTGGGTTTGGGGTGGGGGCTATGTGGAGCAGGAGGATACCCTTTATTGCCCTCTGCTTCTTCCAAAGCTCACCACATGAAAAAGTCCAAGGGGCTATGGCTTTATAACCTCTCACTTAACAGGATTGGAATGACTTACTAACTGTTCCTATCTGAACAAAAATAACACCAAAACATTCTCTTTTCTAACTCCCCACACCCACCCTTCCCTGCCCTCCCCTCCCCTCCCAGGCCTCATGACTTTAAAAGGATTTGTGACAAGCCATGAGCCTTGAGAAAATAAACCATGATGAATTCCCATCCGGAGAGACAATTCTGAAGGTATGTGTCCCCTCCTCCCTGATCACTGGAAAACCACAGTCTTGGCCAGGACTGGAAGAGGAGCCATTCATTCAAGCTTCATTTCCAAAATTGTATCAAAAGAAATGGTTTCAGTCTTTCTTAAATGAGCTCCATGGGGATTCTGCTTCCCCTCGAGTGCCAGGTTAGCTCTGCAGAGCATGTGGGGCTGGCTGATGTCCTCAGCACATGTGAGGGGAGAGCAGCACATTGGGGCAAGCATGTAATCAAGGGTTGTCTGGGAAGAGGATAGTCTAATCAATGGGTTAATCACCCTCTGAAATACCAAGCTCTTCCTGGCTCTCCCACAGTGATTCTTAGAATCACAGAATCGTGGTTGGAAGAGATCTTTAAGATCATCAAGCCCAATCATTAACTCAGCACTGCCAGGGCACCACTGACCCATGTCCCTCAGCACCACAGCTCCACGTGGGGCTTTCAAACTCCTCGAGGGATCTTGGGGACTCCACCACTGCCCTGGGCAGCCTGGGACAGCCCTGGACAATGTGGAAGAAATTGTTCCTCAGCTCTAACCTAAACCTGCTGTGGGACAACTCGAGGCTGGTTCCTCTTGTCCTGAAGCTTGTTCCTTGGGAGAAGAGCCCAACCCCACCTGGCTCCAACCTCCTGTTAGGGAGCTGTCAGAGCCAGGTCTCCCCTGAGTTTCCTTTGCTCCAGGCTGAACAAGCCCAGGTCCTTCAGCTGCCCCTCACCACACTTGTGCTCTAGATCCTTCCCCAGCTCCGTTGCCCTTCTCTGGCCAGGCTCCAGCCCCTAAATGATTAGCCTGGGAGAAGGTCTTTAAAGCAGATTGTGGGGTTTGAGTGTCATGGTTCATGTTTGCAAAAGGGTGTCTTTCTAGGGGGGCTGGCATGGCTTTTTGGATTTCAGTGAGGACATGCAGGGTGCAGGGCTTACCCTGTTTGCCCCTCCAAAGGTGATCTGGACATATCTCACTAACATGGTGGTCACAAATGTGCTAACCAACATGGGTGAGAAGGTCAATTTCTGCCCCAAGCAGCTTCGAGATATCAGGGAGCAAAACAGCCATCCATCCATGACCTTATCAGAGACTTGACCTTGGTTTAGGTGCAGAAGAGAAGTCATCTCTGCTCGGTTCCTTGACATACATGATTTTTCTTGCCTGTTCTGGCTCAGCTGGTGCTTTGTGGGGAGGAAGGCTGCGGCTCCAGCAGCTTCCTGCTCACCAGAGTGGGAGGAGGAGCACCGGGTGCTTAGAAGCTACTGGTTTCACTAGCACTCGTCCCCACAAGACATGACTTTGCTTTTCTGAATGCACACATGAGAGGAGTTACGCTGGAATATGCCACTGGGAGGGATGAGGTTAGCACAGGGCAGTCTGTGTGCTACGTAAAGCTCTGTGGGATGCCTGTAAAATATTGTGGTTTGAGCTGGTCAGAAGGAGGACCAGGGTTTGCACACAAGAGTTAGAAAGGTCATTGCACCAGAAATCATCTGTTTGTTTGGTTTTGTTGGAAACATTGGCAGAGATGTGAGAAAAATCTTCTTATCAATAGACGGCATGGTGTTTTTGTGTTTTGTCATCATGGTTTGTAATTGTTACACTTGTGCTGATTTTCTTCCATTCTCCTTTGGCACTTGGAAGTTTTATTCAGACCTTGGTGAAAAACTGAAAGCAGAAATAGATTTCTTTGAGTAATCACATTCTTGGGGAAAAGCTGAAGGGAAAGACTATTTTCATGACATTCCTCAGTTAAAAATGATCCCTAATTCCAAATGATACAAAATTCTGTGGTCGCCTCACACAAATGAGCAAAAATGGTTCTGGATTCCCAATACCTCTTTCAGCAACAGGCTTGGCAAATTTTCCTGCCCCCTCAGTTGGAGGTGCCTCACCTTCATAGTGATCCCATAGTCTTCACATATTTACCAAATTTCTCAGGTTGGAAAAGACCTTTAAGATCATTGAGTCCAACCTGCTATTTTATGAGCAGGACCAGGTACAGGTCTCTTTCCTCCAGTTTTGTGTCTACATGTAGCAAACCTCATGTAAGGAGTCCCCATGCTACTCTAGCAAGGCTCACCAAGGTGGGCAGGGATGGGGGAAGCACCTTGCAGGTGTGAAGTTTACTGGGAACTTCTCTTGCGATAGGTGGGGAATGATGACACATCAAATGAGATGAGGATAAGTGATCCCCGTGATATCAAACACATGGCAAGATGAACCACCTACTGCTTAGCAAGAGAATTAGGACACATGAATTTTTATTTTTTTTCCTCAGGCTACTTCAATCTGTTTCTAATCTCAGACTATGAAAAAGTGGATGAGAAGCAGGAGGCCAATATATATATATATATATATATAATTTTTTTTAATGTTTCTCTTCTTTAGCAAGTGTGTGTGTGTGTTTATATTTACTGTAATTGTTCACAAAGACATGTTTGACACTGTTCTTTCTGGTGCCCCTTGGCAACAAGAGGCTTTTTACCACCAACCTATTGATACCACACGGTGGGTAAGATCACCTCCTACCCTGCCTCTCCTATTTCCTCCAGACTGAAAAGCGCTGGGTTTTCTCATCTTGGGGAAAAAAAAAAAAAAAAAAGGAGAGAAACTAAGTTATTGATTTGGCTCCAGAGTCCTCCCTGTTTCTCCTGAAACATGGGTCCCTCGTTCCAGCAAGGGTACGTGTGCATACGTGCTCATTCTCAAGAGTTCCCATGGCAGAGCTTTCACAGCGCTCTATTTATTTTGCTGGGTTCTCACTCAGGTCAACCACGATACTCTACAGCGTGGTGGTTTGGACTTGGAGATGGATCATGTGGTCTCTGTTATTGGAGATCACTGCTTGAAAAGTCAGCCTTGCCAAGACAGACCAGAGCCTCTCATTATCTGACAGCTTTGCCCAAAGGCGGATGAACTTGGAGCCTTCTTGGAGAAGGGTTTTCCTGGTCAATGTAGATAATGCAGATGTGCCTGTAGGATAGAGGATGAAAACCAAAATAGTTCCTTACTCCTCAAGTGGTGGAAAAAGGTCTAATCTGTGATGGGGAGTTTTGCTTGCACAAATTATCCACTCACAAATCCTTGTTTCTGGCCACTACAAGTTGAGAGAATTTGTGTTTGTGGGAGCTGGCAGCCCCTCCAAGGGGCCTGTAGAGGGAAGACCTTTTCATCATGTATTAAGTAGTTTTACACAATCTGTTTTCTTCACTGAGGACTCTGTTGTGAGAAGCAAAGCTGAGCCAGAGCTCTCTGCTTTGGAAGGTGAGGTGTTGTGTGTGAGATACAGCTAAAAGCTCTGATGGAAGACCATCGCAGAAGACTTCCATGGAGAAATGTGCTAAATTCATCAATGAAACCAAAACGCTGAGCTGGATTTGGGCTGAGATCCCTTCAGAGAAGATCCAGTAGACATCTGACTGGAGACTGGGAACCAGCTTGCAAGTGACACTAGGACTGCCACTGCTCATTGACCTCATGATGAGTAAGATTATGGGTGAATGGGGGAGGTGATCATAGAATCATAAAAGATTTAGGTTTGCAAGGGATCTTTAAAAGTCATCTAGTCCAACCTCCTGCAGTAAGCAGGGACATCTTTAGCTAGAGCAGGTTGCTCAGAGCCCTGGCCAACCCAATCTTGGATATCTCCAGGGATGGGGCATCTAACACCTCCCTGGGCAACCTGGGACAGTGTTTCACCACCCTCACTACAAAAGAACCCACAATGTAATGTTGTGACACAACAGCAATATCTTGGAGTGAGGGAGAAGTATTTCTCACTGATGGTGAGGAGGGAAATCAGATGGGTTAGGGCCAAAGATGTTGTAAGGATAGATGTGGACTTCTCACTTGAATATATATATACACATTAATATCTATCTATCTATAGCTGCTCTTTTCCAAATAGACCCATCTTTTTCTGCAACCTGTATCACAAAGTGCTGGTGACTGAACCTTTCAGGGGCTCTTATGGGATGTCTCGTGCTCCTCTGGCTGAAGAAGTGAGACAGGGTAGGTTGGACTGGGATAATTGTTTGCTACAAAGGACTTGGATATGGTAAGATAGTCCCAAAGCTGATGTTTTCTGTCACAAATTTTGTGAAGTTAAAGTCAGAAATGGTTAGTTGATCTCCTCAGAGAAAGTGATCAAAAAGTGATTCTTCTCTGAAGGTGATACTTTTGGAAATGGCATTCACTCCCCATTGGTTCTTAAGGAAGCCAAATATTCAGCCTGGGCTGTCTCTAGACTTGTAAGTTCCTAAATGTGGGTGGGATGAATCCCACTCTTAATATCTTAATCGTTTTTGATTAGATTGAGCTTTCAATGTCTTCCACCACAGCATTTTCTCTTGCTCTCAGTTAATTTCTCTGGCTTTTCCCTTACCTCTATCCAACTTTTAAACATCTTTTCTACAATATGTGTTGCAAACTGGACACTGTATTTCCGTATCGGTCTTGTCTGTGTTTTACAGCAATAAAGGACTGGGGGTCAGTTGAAAGATGACTGAAGATGAACCAGTGTGTGCCCATGTGGCTGAAAAGGCCACCAGCAGCCTGGCTTAGATCAGCACTGGTGTGGCCAGCAGGACCAGGGCAGGGACTGTCACCTTGGACTGGGTACTGGGGAGGCTTACCCTTGAATCTTGGTGTCAGTCTTAGGCCCATCACTCCCAGAAGGACATTGAGGGGCTGGAGAGTGACCAGAGAAGGCCAACAGAACTGGGGAAGGGTCTAGAACATGAGTGTGGTGAGAACTGGCTGAAGGACCTGGGCTTGTTCAGCCTGGAGCAAAGGAAGCTCAGGGGAGAGCTGGCTCTGACAGCTCCCTGACAGGAGGTTGGAGACCTGGGGGGGGTCGGGCGATTCTCCCCAGGACCAAGCACTAAGCTCAGAGGAAAACTC
>WTSP01012029.1:18047-51919 GCA_025331215.1 Actenoides lindsayi
CGGCCCCCTCCTCTCCCTGGGCCTCCTCCCTGGTGTTTTTTTCCTGACGAGCCTCTCCGCTGCTTCTCTCTCATGATCCTCACTCGGCAAATTAATGTGCTGCTGCTGATGAGAGACAGTGGGTTACTGTGAGAGTAGGCTCGCTCGTCTCCGTTCGCTGTTACACCCTGGCAACATCAAAGGTCCCGTCATCCTGTTTCCATCTTCCCGTGGGTCTGCAGGGCCTGACTCAACAGCATGGTTCAAAAGTGCAGGCTGGCTGGGATGGCAACAGCCCCGGCCATCGACCCAGCCATGGGCAGAGCTGCAGATCTTCTCCTTCTTCTCCTGGGATAAATTGCCACACTGGGACAGTAATCCTCCTTCCCTCACTTCGTCCCTTTTAATTTCTATCTGAGGTAGTCTTTTGTAGAAAGAGACCTTTAAGAGCCCTTTTCTTCATTTTGTTTTGTTTTGTTTTGTTTTTTTCAGACAACTATTTAATCTTTTGTGATCTGCCCTTCTGGGCTACCTGGCAATTCCTCTGGTGGTCAACACACTGTTTGTTTTAGCTGGTAACAAGCCGCCGTTTTGAAAAGGAATTCTGATTACTCTGTGAATTTAGGCTTTACTTCTTATGTGCTCTTTCCGTGGCAGAGAGAGATCTTTGTGATTTGTCCTTCAGTAACGATGATTTTTGCGTGTGTGCGAAGGAAAGGTGTGGGGGAACAGGCTGAAGATCTGCCTGCCTGTCTCCTGCCCTCAAACGTGTGGAGTACTGATGAAAAATGTTGCTGCGTTTTGACCATTCCTCGGCTCTTGCAGCCCTGTGGATGGGTGTGTGGTGCAACAAGGAAAGCAGCCTTTGGGAACAGGGATGTGGGGGTGCCACCCCGGCTGCAGAGCTCTCTCCCAGGGCAAGGTTTGGTGAACAGGACCATATGCCTCCCTCTGCCTCCCCAGGCTTTGGCTCATGGGTAAGCAAAGCACCCAGAAACCCTGGTCCTTCCAGGCTGCAGGGGAAAGGCAGTTCCTTCTACAGAGTGCTTTGTGTCTATAAGCCACTCCATAAACAGCACTCCTACCCCATCCATAGGCTCTCTACCTAAACAGCAGTCGGGGAGAAGCATAAAGGACCCATATATTCTCCATGTCATCCTCTCCCTGAACCCTTTGTGATGAGAAGCAGTAAATGTTTCTCTTCTGCTCAGCTGCAAAGGCCCCAGAAGGGCTGCTGGCCGCAGCGGCAGGCCTTGCTGTCCAGGCCGGGGACAGTCACCCTGCAGGACCAGCAGCACACAGAGAGTGGCTTCCCTGAGAAACAGTAGATATCCAACCCCAGTGACGTCCAGTGATAGGACAAGGGGCAACAGGTCCAAGCTGGAACACAGGAGGTTCCATGTAAACATAAGGAGAAACTTTTTCACAGTGAGGGTGACAGAGCCTGGACCAGGCTGCCCAGGGAGGGTGTGGAGTCTCCTGCTCTGGAGACATTCAAAACCCACCTGGATCTGTTCCTATGTGACCTGCTCTAGGTGATCCTGCTCTGGCAGGAAGGTTGAACTAGATGATCTTTCAAGGTCCTTTCCAACCCCTACCATTCTATGGTTCTGTGATCCCTGAAGCTGCGAAGACCCCTGATACCACACACCACAGAGGCTGCATCCCAAGCTGAACCCACCCAAGGGACTATACTGCAGCAAGCCTGTGGCTCTCGTTCCCTTGGTGCTGTGTTTTATTTTGCTTAGGCAGTGGCAGAGTTTTTCTCTCCCAGACTGCTGGAACCACTCAAGAGTCCTGGCCTCAGTCCGAGGACTACAGTAGCTCTTCCCACCCCGGGGAAAACGAGACAGTGTAAGAGCAGCTTAGAGCAGAAGAGGCTTGTGTTTTGCCCGGTGGGATTTTAACTGGTTTGTGGATTTTATTTACCTGAGCTGCCTCTCAGCAGCATCCTTGGGTGACCCAGACTACACATCTTCTGCCTCACATAAAGCCTGTAGAGGGCACAGATAAAATAAAAGAAGGAAGACATATATTCCAGCAAGAGAGTACAGCGCAGAGCCACAAAGATGATGAAGGGAGTGGAGCATCTCCCTGCTGAGGAAAGGCTAAGGGAGCTGGGCCTCTTTATCTTGGAGGAGACTAAGGGGTGACCTCATTAATGTTTATAAATAAGGAAAGGGTGAGCGTCAGGAGGATGGAGCCAGGCTCTTCTCTGTTGTGTCCAATGATAGGACAGGGGGCAACAGGTCCAAGCTGGAGCATAAGAGGTTCCACAGAAACATAAGGAGAAACTTTTCCACTGTGAGGGTGAAAGAGCTCTGGAACAGGCTGCCCAGAGGGGTTGTGGTGTCTTCTGCTCTGGAGGCATTTAAAACCTGCCTGGACACGTTCCTGTGTGACCTGCTCTAGGTGATCCTGTTCTGGCAGGGGGGTTGGGCTAGATGCTCTTTTGAGGTCCCTTCCAATCCTTAACGTTCTGTGATTCTGTGATTTTGTGATGTCTGAGTGTGCTCAGATTTCTTCTTAGTTGTCCAGAATTTACAGTGCAGCAAGTTTGTCAGAGATGAACTTCAGTATGTGCCAAACTGAGTGAATCCAAAAAAAGAATAAGCCCTTTTATTAACTACCTATCTGAGTATATTTTCATCTAAGGCAGATCCTACAAAGTTTGCCAGGCTCCTATGGGGATTTGGAGCATGTTACTTGTAGGATCTGTGAAAATGTAGAAGTTTGCCAAGGTTACAATTGAATTAAAGCAGGTCTGAAGCTCCCAACTATACCACTCCCATTACCTCAACATGATTTAAGTACGTTAAAGAAACAAGGAGAACGACAAGTCCATGCAGCATGATAGTGTCTGAGTTGCTGATATTAAGGCACTGAATTTCATCCTGACTGTTTTAATTTGGGTCAATATTTTATGAGCAAGTTTTCAGATCTCAGTGGCTAAAAATCTTGCTTCAGGCATCCCTGTTGTGTTATTTTCCACATAATGACATCGTTGCATGTAATAAGATGTTAGCAGCTCGTTCACTACTTACATCTGTCTTGGAGGAGAAAATTGCAGTTTCTTGACTTATACAGTGATTAGTGTAAATGTAAGTTAGTCATGGCAAATTTTGAGAAGTCCAAACTTTGGAAATTATGGCAAGAATGATGAAGACTCAAAGGTATGTTTCAAGGGAACCATGTACTTTTGGAGAACCTGGCCTCTGCATTTGATTTAATTTCATGCCAGAGGTATGGCTCTCACAAACCTGCATGCTCATTTTGAAGGGCATGGCATGTTGAACAGGGAACTGATTAAGCTACTCAGAGTGCCATGAGGTTCAAATCTTTGCTAAACCCCTCCTCCATACAATTTTTAGGAAAAAAAAAAAAAATCCACAGTAGAATCAAAGAGGTCCTTTTGGGGACAAAGGCTATGCAAAATCCAGGAGCAGCTTTTTGCTCTGGGGGAAATGGCAGTGTGTCACCCAAATCATACTCTTATTTGTGAGTGCTCTTCTTGTAATGGTTTGTGTCACTGGCAGTGTTTTCCCTGATATAGTCACCCTGGAGATCAGTGAAGGATTTAGTCACTCCCATGCAGGCAGTTAAATGTAGATGTCTGAACACTACGTATTTAAACCCTCATTATAGTCAACAGAGATCCAGTCAACTTGGTCAACAGAGTTTGAGTCATTTGCCTAATTATGACCAGCTAGTGCCACTGGAGATGGTCTAGGATGCTGGGGTATCTGCACTGGCTGGGAGGTATTGTGCAGGACCTATGGAGAACGACATGTTCAGACATAGAAGCACAGAATCACCTTCAGCTGGAGGCCATACAGAAAACCTCCTGACACCTCCAATGTCTCTTGGTGCCTGTGTTTAAGCACTAAATTGAGCCCAAGGAGCTCTGTGTATTATTCAGCCAAACAGTCAAGAGGTATCTACTTTAAGGTAAGCTGAAACCTACTGTAAATGCTTAACTCTGCCTTAAAAGTGCATCATAGTCCACAGAAAAAAAAGTCTAAGGCTGACACCAGCAGCCCCACTGCTTATCTCCTAGTCCCTGAGCTCCCCTCTCTTGAGACCCGGGGCTGTGACCCTTTTACAGCATCCTAGATCCCAGGGCCAAAACTGTGATTCTGGTGGATGCTATTCTATTGAGTTTAGGTCGGAAATAAAACAAAACATTCCATTTCAGTCTTCTTCAGAACAAGACTTTCAGCTTGTTCAACCTCTAGTGGGACGTGTGTCTTGAGTCTGCTTGATGATGATGTGGAGGAGGCCCCTTCCTGGAAGAACTCTTCCAATGCTCATACATCCCCTCCAAGGGAGGGAGCTTTCTGGGAGCTGTTTGGTCATGGTGCACATGGCAACACGTAGCTCATGAGGAGTCTGGCCCTTGGATGAGAGCTGGGGACATGAGGAACTTGAATGGCAGGTCCTAGCAGCAGCAACAACAGCTCAAGGGTCCACAACCAAACACAGCCTTTTGGTTTGAGAATGTGAAAATACTTTGCATTGGCAATGTTAGAAGAATGTATTTTACACAGACATTTACCAGAACATTCTATTTCTTGAGAAACTTTAGCTATTCGAGGTTTTTTTTTGCTCCTGATGAAAGCAAACGGGCAATGACCCCTGTTTCTCAGGGTCAGAAAGTCTGATCTCCCACTGCCTGCTGAGCAGCAGCCTGAGCAGTATCTGTAAGCAAGGGAACAGAGAAATGTTTTTGCTCTTATGTTTTTCTCTCTCTTATGTTTCACCACTCCTTGCAGCCCCGCATCGGTGAGTACAAAGTACCTCCTGGCCATGACATCATGCCACAGAAAACAGACTAATGAGGCAAAGGAAGCAAGGCTCACTTTTCTGCAGGGAGGCTGGCTCCCATCACCTGGTTGTAGTTAAGACAGATCACGCTGAGCTGCTCTGCTTTCTAAGAGCTGAATTTTGTTCTGTGTTACTGCGTGTTTATCTGATATCTTGTAAAAACTGTTGTCCATTTCTCCTGCCTTTAGATCTTTTGCTTTTCTGAAATGCTAAATCTCCAACTGTGACCCTTCAGCAAAACCAGTTCACTTCTTCAAATGAATCCTGTGACTTTGATTGTGTAGGAACTTTCATTAAAGGGGTCCAAAGTAAAGCAGACAAGGGAATGTCTTAGTGATTTGCAGCAATGCATTGAGAAACAAAAGGAAATGGATGGTAGAGATAAGGAAAATAAAATAGCCACAATTTTTTAATAAGGGGAATGGAATTTCCCCCGAGGGTCTGTGTTATAATGCTCCTTAGTAAAACACAGGGAAAACTCATAGTAGCGGAACTTAAATACAAAATATTGCCAACTTTGAGCGGCACAGTGAAATTGTTAATAGTCAGAAAATGCTGACATGAAGGCATCACCAGCAGATTTTAAGCTCTAGATAACAATGCTTCCAACAAACAATTGGCTATTATGGATTTAACCATAAAACTGGAACTGCCATCTACACTGCTGCTACGACATATGCTGCAACAACATCACATTTTGCCTTTGTTATTTTAATTTATTTGTGGAGTTCAGTTACAGGATAAACATTCTGATTCTTTTCTGGTTTGTTTACACTAGATTTTGCCATTTTAAAGATCAAAATCATCCATGACCGATGTGAACGAGGCTAGCTTTTTCTTCCATGGGACTACATTTAGCTAGCACCAGTGTGCAATGCAAGGCCATTATATTTACTAAGGGGTCTGGTTAGCATGCAATACCAGCATAGACTGTATAGATAAGTGCAGAAGATCAGCTGAGCTTGCTGACAATCTCACCTCTAAATTCTATTTATTTTTTTCCATGTGGATTTTCTTGTAGTGTAACATTAAGCGATTAAGGTAATGAGGCTGATGGTTGTGGTTTTGAATATTTTTGTGGTTTAGATCTTTTTATTGGAGAACCATGTTTGATTGTTACTCCATTTACAAAATCCATGAAAATTATTCAAATGGCCATCACAGAGCTGCTGTCTTAGGTAAAACACAGTAAAACTATGTGGCAATATTGCACATCAGTTGTTTCTTTGCCTTAATTAACAGTTAGAGCAGATCCCAAGCCATGGTAGATCTCACAAGGTTATTTTTTTAATTCCTTCAGCCAAGCACAGTACAATCCCCCCAAAAGGATTGTCTTACTGCTAACCTTTCAACATCATCTGTTTTCTTGTAACATTGAGACCTGATCATCCTTTTAACAATTATAAAAGTCTATTTTACCACTCTCCCACAATTTGAAAGATGCTGGAGGGATTTTGTTCAAAGTTTCCACAAAGATTGCTCCTCTAGCTGAGACCAGCATAGATGACATCAGCCCAGAACAGTTAAAAAAGAGGTTAGCATGTGGAAAGAAGGAGTTTAGGACAGAAAGTGTCCTGCGACCTTGAGGGAGAAATGAATCTGGCACAAACTTGAAGTAATTTCCCTGAGACGTTTTGCAGCAGCCCCATTTGCACTAGTCCAGGAGATCTCAGCTGGAAGGACCCAGGACACGGTCCAGCAAGTGGGGTCAGCACCTGGGGCAGAAAAGCAGGATGGCTGCAGGTGGATGGGGATGATGCTCCTCTCAGGAACAGCAGCCCCCGCTCACCCCTGCTGCAGAAGGGTCATAAGCAAACACACTGGATGCCCTGGGAAACTGTGAAAGGATTCATAGACATCAGGCCAGAAGAGTCCATTAGATCATCTTTTCCTCACCGAGAGCCAAATGTGATTTTCAAATATCTTCTGAGAGCCACATGGTGGCACACCCCCCAATACTAGAAAGTCTACGTTTTCAACAAGACACTCATACCCAGGAAAAAAGGACCGGGTTAAATTTCAAGGCTCATATAGTAAAATCACATTCACCCATTATCTAATAACCTTGGAAATTCAATTACAATGTCTGAGATCTGAAGCTTGATTGATATTTCGCACTGCCACACAAGTTAGACAAAAATACTGCAGCCAGAAGCCCTTAAGCCCTTCCAGCTGTTAGATGTCCAGGATGGTCTTTTTCCCCCATCCCCTTAGGAGTCCATGGGAACCTGTCAGCAGGAGTGGGACTGACCATCTCTCCCTTTCCCTGTGGATAGCAGGTAGAGGGTCATGGGGAGCAATAAGAAATAAAGGGACAGGCTGGTCCCCATGGAATGGCACTGGGTCCTGCTCCATGGAGGTAGGATGTGAAGCAGGTACTGGGGATGGGGCAATAAGCTGTGGACTATAACTGGAGATGGCAAGCAGTCTCTTCCAGAGAGGGAAGGCAAGTGTCACAAAGCCGATCTGAACCAGGGTAAAATCTGAGCCTGACCAAGCCAGGAGTGAGCAAATTTTTGTTGCTGACAACTGACTGCAGGATTTCAACCATGTCTCCTTTGGCAGAGCCCCAGGAGCTGCCTTCCACCATCATGGACCCAGAAGAGCATCTGGTCTCTGTTGGGAGATCTCAAGAACTGGAGAATCCACCATTTCTTCTGCTTGTTTATTCTGGCTGTTAATCTCCTTTCACTGATTAAAAGTTTATAACTCGTTTCTCAGTTGAACTTGCCTGGAGTTAAGACCCAGCCATCAGTTCTTGTTATGCTTTCCTCTCCTGGATTAAAGAGCTCTGCCACGTCCAGAATTTCTGCCCGTGATGGTATTTATTATTAGTAATCACAACATCCCTTGATCTTTTTGATCAGGCCACCAGGCCGAGCTCCTCGGTCCCAGAGAGATCTCTTTCTTGGAGATGCCAGTGGTGAGCAGAAACACTGATTTTGTGCTAGCCCAACAGCACGGGATCAGGTTGCCTTGTTTAGCATCACTGACACAGGAGCACAAGCCATCTACATGGGTAAGGGCTTGGAAATTAAACCATTTGAAAGGGTTAAACAGACACCCCAGTCTCTGTAACAATAGATTATTTTTCAGTGAAGGTGGCCAAACTAGAAAACTTTGTACCTTTTCAATATTTCCCTTCCTTGTAAATCATACAGGTGTTTCTTTCCTCCGTATCTTCTGCCGTACTCGCCCTACTTCATCCTTATGCAAGCACAACAATGTTTACTGTCTTATCCTGGTTTAGATTAAATTACACCGAGGTTGCCAGCCTCTCCCTCAGGATATGTGTAAAAACAATTGTGTTTCTTTATGTAAGCTCTGGGATCAGTAGCTGCAACAGCAGGACACCAGCAGGCAGGGAGCAGAGCCTGGAGAGAAGCTGCTCTGCAAGTACCTGCCCCAGTCTGCACATGCAGGGCACCAGTGATGGGGGGCAGGGAGAGGTGTGTGTGTGTGGGGGTGTGTGTGTGTGTGTTTATCAAAGAGGAATCCAGGGAGCCCAGAAGCAGATGCAGAGGATGCCAGACCACACCGAGCAGCTTTGACAGAAGGAGCAATCTGGGAAGGCACTTGCAGAAATTTTTGTTTTCAGCTGGGAGCTGTCTCTGTTTGCAAGAGTCGTCCTGTGCCCGGTATGCTCTCTATAAGTCTCTAAAGAAAGGGGATTGCATTGAGGAAACAGCTAAATCCGTCTTCAGTTTCTTCTCCTAATTAATATAATCTGCAGGATCCAAAAATCTGGCGATGTACTCAGGTTGGAAGAAGATAGTAGCATTTGGCCAACAGCAAAGTAAACAGAGAAACTGGGTTTTCAGTGGTACCTTTGGCAGGGTCATGCTGATGCTCTGGGATGTCTCTTGCACTCATGGTGAAGCTCAATCTGGCATCCCTGTTTTTTTCATTGGAGCTTAGGTGTGAGGCTGGAGATTATGGGCTGATCATCTCCTGATCCTGGAGCAGAGGATCAGTTTTCCTCTCTGACCTCATGATACCAACACTTTCAAGTCCCTATAGCAGCTAGACAGATGATTTGGTCGCAAGGAGCTTTCCAGAAGATGACAGCAGAGCTCCCAACTTCACTGTAGGGGTGGCTGGTTGGATGCATAGCTGGGTTTTGTGGTTGTATGTAACACTGACTCCAACAGCCCCAGCTGCCTTACTTCATTCCCATGCACACAAGTGGATCACCTGGCAGCTCTGGTCACACACAGCCTTGCTTGCAGAGCCATGGCCTGGTGGCTTTGCCCACAAGTCACACATCAGCCTAGTGACCATCTGGCTTCCTGACTGCTGGCTGATCCCCTGGTATCACTTACCTCCCCTGCAGCTGAAAATAGTGATGGCAAAATCAATTAATTTATTTTTCTTTTTTCCCTTTAGGAATGTGTAAATTCATTTTTTAAGCTAAGGTAGTGCACAGATGGTGAATGTTATTGCATAGCAGCAGTAACTTAAAAACATCCAAGGAGACGTCTCTCTCTCTCTCTCTCTCTCTTTACTTTGTGAGTGGAAAAAATGTTAAAAACAAATCTCCTAATTTGCTTGTAGGCTGAGATTTCTGCCAAGAGAATATTTATGTCCAAGTTTGAAAGATGGGGCGTATAATGGAAGTGTTGAAATACTCTCAAGCAATCCAGAGCTGTCTGATGACATAACCCTAGAAGGTTAGTCCTTTTAGCTATTAAAATTAGTGGTAAAACTTCCTTTAAATTCATGGAGAAACAGGATCAGGCCCTTTATTTAATTCGTTTCTAACTTGGTAGGAGGTTTCTTGTTCCTCTAGAATGTGCCTATAGATGATCTCATGATCCCTGTTGTCCATGTGTGCTGGCAAGGTCCTCAAGTAGTTGCAGTGCTCAGACATGACAGCGCGCCAGATTACCTGCAGTCCTCGTGTCATCAGGGGTGCTGCAGGTTGGGGCATGCTGGTTTTTTTTCATAAGGATTACCAAATTTCCCCCACAAATACTACCTCCTAGAAATAAATGGAAAGTTTGCTTTCACTGAGAAAACAAGGAAAACATACCCAGCCTTGCTGGGGATTTCAGATGGATATGGTTGAAAGCACAGTCCTTACTCAGTTTCCAAGTAAAACTGAATCTGGACACCCGTATTTTTGTCTTAAGTGAAAGGGAAGAGACAGGCTACCTGTCACACCTCATTCAAGGCAGCTGCCCTGTGTCCTCAGAGTTTTGCCGTGAGTCAAATACATATTTCGCTGAGGAAGACACCAGAGCTTCTATGGGACGTGGTGTGACAGAACTGTGGCTGATCACACCAGAAGTGAATGCAGCTCCTCTTGTTCTGAATCTGCCCTAGGACTCCAGCAGTAACATATTTGAGTATTTGAGATACCTGCCATCTCCAGAAAACACAGAAAATGTGCAACTAAGTCATAGATGAAAATTGTGGCCTTAATTCTTGGTACTGTGTAGAAAACAGTAATGATTTAAATTCCTTAAAACAGGAATGAATAGGGGTCCATAGTATCTCAGGAAAGTAAAGGATGGATATGGAGCAAGGGAAGGGAGCTGGTGGTGATGCTATGGTACCTTGGGGAAATGCCTCTGGCAGTGGGCCTCTCAGTCCCTAGCCACAGGAGTCAGCAGGGCTACCCACACCCTGCACAGAGGTGAAAGAGGATCTGGACCCATCCATCCATCACCTTCAGCTTCCTGTGCCCACAGGCACTGAGTTGCCCATGTTGGGCCTTGCATGGCCCCATGGCTCTATTTTGGGCAGGGGGTGAGGTTGGGCAGAGTTGGGGGTGCTCAGGCTGCTGCCTCTGCTCCCGGGGCTGGTTCTGGAGGGACAGTGCTGTAGTACCCTTGCAAGCCATCCTTCAGTGGTTGTCCGAGGGGCTGCAGCCATCGGGGCACCACAGCTGGCTGCTGATCTGGAAGATGCCGTAGTTGGCACTGCCATCTGCTTTGATGCTCTGAGCTGCTGTGTTGAAGGTACTTGTAAAAGGCCATGCAGAGCCCTGGGCAGGGGCAGAAGGTTCTCAGGCTGTGCCACAGGGGACAGCAGCAGCCTGGAAGGAAAGGCTGTGGGCAGACAGGGAGATGAAACTCAGAACTGGCAGGACTGTAACCCCCATAGTCATCCAACCCCTCCTCCTGGTGCACACAAGACAGCTCATACCAGTCGGACACCTTGGCTTTGGTGACTGCGGTCAGCGAGGCCAGCAGGAGGGGAGACCCCATTCCTGCAGGGCTACTGGTCTTTGTGTACTATGACCCTCAGGGTGAAAGGTAAAAAACAACCATAAGCAGACAGTAGAGCACAGCTAGACATCCATCCAAGGCCAGGTCCCCAGCAGGTAGTGACACGACTGGCTCTGGTGACCCCTGGCTGCTCCCGCCTTCTGTCGGGGTGTGCACACCCATGCGTGCAGGCACGCACGTACACGGGGGCTGTGCTGGGCAGCCCAGGTCACCAACAGCTTTGAGCGGTGCAGCCGTGGAAAACACAGAGCTTCAGGCACTGCCATTTTGCAGCTTTCGTGTATTTAGTGGTGAAAGGTCAGGTGTCCCGTGGGAGCTGGAAAGCTGACGGATGGAACCCACTAAGGGAAGGGTTACATGCTTTAGCTGCTCAGACATCTCGGCCTCTTACCCTGGTGCTGGTCAGCCTCCGAGCAGAAGCCATGACGTGCAGAGACCTCAGTGCTGTTGGGAAGCCCTACCCAAACTCTCTAACCCTTAGCCCGGGTTCCAACACCAGCCTTTTACACAATTACCAGCACGCACACAGAGTCACATCCTACAAGTCCAGGGACTTTGTCCGAGAAGAGACCTTAGTAGCGAAATGAGAATCCTTCCCTTGGGGTTATTTCTTTCTCATCCCTCCTTTCTTCCTTCCTTCCTTCCTTCCCTCCTTCCTGGGCACCCCTGGGGTGGTGTTGCTGTCTGGCCATGCAGTGCAGTGTAGTCCCACAGCCCCAGCAGGCTATGCCCAAGTGCCCACGCAACCAGAGGCCTTTACATCCCTGCAGAGCAGTTTGCAGGGGTACCAAGGGGTACCTCTGGTGTTGCCTCTGGTGATCATCCTCTGCGGGCAAGGGCAGTAGGGGCTGCTGAAGAAAAAAACCAACCCAAAACATGTATACCTAGAGAAATTGCTACCTGCAGCAACAAAGCTCAGCACCAAGGCTGAGGTGGGCATCCCAGAGGGGTGTCCCCTGGCAACTGCCCGCCTTTCCAGAACCCTCCTCTGCCCTGTCACCCAGCGATGAAGCCCCATGAGCCCTGCCCCACTCCACGGGAACAGGGATGCAGCACAGTCAGAGACCATTGTAGCTATGGCTGTGCTTTACAGGTTCAGCACTTTTGGGGTTCACTTTCCACTTCACCTGAAACCTAATCCTGCAAGGGAGTGTACTGGCAAAGGTATATTTTATATTTTAAGCTCATATTGCAGGATATTTGCACAGACAGAGAAATATCACCTTTTCACCGAGAATAATAGCAGAACTGTTTCCAGTGCCTCCAGCCAAGCAGAGGTGGGATCCCATGAACAAAATTCAAGCATGTTTGTGTCAAAAATGTTTTTCATTCCTACAGGGAGTTATCCATGAATAAGTGGTAAATCAAGAATTATCACACAGATTGATCTATGAGCAGAGGCAAGCAACACATTATACACTTGTACTGGGTTAGATGCTGTAAAGACAATTAGAGAGAGGGTCTTCCAGTCAAGGCAGTAAAAAGAAATAGGAATGCTCTTTTTCCTCAGGTTTGTGGTGAGGACCCAAAGAGGTTTTCTGTATGCCCCTGTGTGGTCAGTGCTTGCCCCTGGTGTGCTGGCATCTCCAGCTGAGTTAACAAAAGCCAATTCTCTCCCAAGGGCTGGTACCACTATAAGGCTCAACCAGGACCTGGCCACACAGCAACGTGAAGGTGTTTATTCACTCTCGTCTTACCATTCTAGTACCTCTTTGTTTTCAGTCACGAACACTAAAAAGCCCAGTGAAAACTAGAAAATCGCTTTGAAGAGGAGCAGCAGAAGGAATCTTCTTCTTATGGGAGCATTTGCTTTAATTTAAGCTATCTGAAGCTAATAAATAGCAGGGCTCCATAATGACATAATTTGCTCATCTTCTTGGTTTCAAAGTATTTTTTAACAAGCAAAATGAGGCTGCAAACATGTCTGTGATATCTCCTCTGGATTAAATATTAATCAGATGCCAAACTAATACATACAGAAATCTTGCCTGGTTGTTTTGACATGCAAGTCCCTAATTGTGTGGGAAGCTGCTCAGATGGGTTTCAGTTTCAACAGAAGATAAAATGCCACAGAGCCAGTACAGTGTCTGTGTCACTACAAGATTTACAGCTCGATTCCCTGCCTGGAAACAAAGGAACAAATAGCTGCATGTCACGCACTGAACTGAAACTTTATGGATTATATTATTACTCGAGTTGCTACAGGACTTCTCAGTGGGGGAAAAAAAATTCTATTAACTCTCTTTTACGACTACCAGCAGAGCAATGTGAAGAGAATAATCTCCTCCATTTATAAGGTCTGGGGGCCTTAAAACCTGAATAGCAGCCCAGGAGCTTTGCCACAAGGTCTGACTGTTTCCTTTCCTTCATAAAATTCCTATCTCCATTAATCTGTGTTTATTTTCCTTCTGCTTTTTAATTTGCTTAATGGACTTCAGCCGAAGTCTCTCCTAGAAGTCAGAGGAAAGTAAACTCTGATAAATCCTTTGGGACTTAATAGTCACAGTTAAGCACTTCTTTGGATTATTTTGTCTGTCTTTCATCTTTGCTGCAGCAGAAATGTCGGCTGCTTAGTACCACAGCCCTAACCCTATGACTTAAGAGCTTGGGAATGAACTGACAAAAGATATCTCTCTTTCTTTCTTCTTCTGCAAGCACGGAAATACAACAAGACTAGATTTAAACTTACAAAAGTCAAACAGGGTGCCCTCTGTGTGTTTGCCCCATGCAAAAAGAATGCTGGAGACTCAGTGGTCCTTAAACTGCCGGTTTCTGTCAGTCTCTCCCATCCCCAGGCTTCCGTTTCCAGGGACTGAAGGAGGAAGCCCCAGGTAGCCAGGAGCTGATGTGCTTTGTACTGGACCCAGACTGTATGCTGAGAAGCACAGAGCAGTCTGGGCACCTCCAGCCTCAGCTTTCCAAAGTCAGGTACCATTGCTGTACAGGAGGACCCAGCTGCTTCTCCATCACACAGCCTGGCACCCTCTCACCTCAGCTCCCAGCTGGGGTAAGAAGGGGGCTGCAGATCCCAAGCTGCATAGGGACACTGCTCGCTGGCAGGTCATAATGGGCACCAGAGCCCTCCTGCAGGAGAGGAGACCTTTGACATTTCCTTGTTCCCAGTCCTACTGGCATCATCTGCTCAGTAATGTTTCATGTTATTAATCTGTTATTATTTTCTTTTCTACGGGTAGGCTCTGAATGACAGCCAACATCAGTATTAGTCTCTAAATACCTTTTTCTTAGGAGTCCAATCCCTTTGTGTTCCAATTCATATATTACTTTCTATGCAGCAGATTTATTTTTTTCACAGCGTTTATTCCTCCAGGATCTGCTTACTCAGAAATTGCATTGTATAATTAGGTCCCAACTGCCTATTTCTAATCCTGAACAAAGGTTTGCTTTATTGTTTATTTCAGCAATTCACATATTCATTTTACTTCTCCCATGTTTTTTTCTTCCATAATTAATTAGGTCCCATTCCACCAACCTTTTGATTTCCTTTGCCTAATGATCAAGCTTTAAAAAAAAACCTCAGCGGTTTTACATGTTGCTGGAGCAATTTGCACATGTCCACCTGTAGTGAAACTAAAGCATGAAGCAAAGGCAAGCACTAAGAGCTGACCTCTGACTTACAAACCCTGGTAGAGACAAATGATGGGTCCACTGACTTGTAATTGAAATTTTATATGGGGTGATCTGCATAGACTGAGGGCAATTTCCAGCCTTCTGATTTTGTTTGACCCACTTGGTAAAGCTGTCACCTTAGAATGCACAGGCTTCTCTCTCAGAAGCAGTGAGTAGGTGGCCATGGAGAGGGTAATTCTGGCCGTTTTTATGAAAGCACACTGTCATATGCCAGAAGAAAAGCTGAGCCACTGGGCAGACTCCCTATCACAGTAATATCCAGCCTTGATTGCTTTGCCTTGGATCTGTTTTTCTTTCCTCGGTATAAAAGGGCTCAGCCTCCCACACGCTAGCCATAAATCTCAGCAATACCTTCATTACAACATATCTTATCTGGATGTACTTTCTTCTGGTACTAGGTGGGCAGCCACAGCACAAGTTCAACTTGCTGCTTTGTAGCACTGTCTGACACAGTCGTAATGGGAGATTGGGAGCTGGAAATCAATATGGTGAGGGCATGTAATTATACAACTGTAGGGTCTGAAGGTCTTATATAAAAGAGTGATCCAGAACTTAGGGATACCAGCGAATGGACTGTGGTACCATCACAAGGCAATGTACTCATTGGAACAGCTAAAGGCTGCGTTGAACAGTGGTGGCTACCCACCGTTGCTGCATGGAGCAGATAAATCTTGCTGTGCTTGAAACCGGGCAGCTCAGGGCGTAGGAGAGGCGTGCCTGGGAGAGCACAAAACTCTGCCGGATGCAAAACCCACCCAAGAAGCTGGGTAAATACTCCAGTGGTTTGCTCTGTGGAGGTTGCTGCTGCAGAGGGCTTGTTGGTGGTGTCCTGGTTGGCTGGAGGCCAGAGCAGGGGTGTCTGCACCACTCTGCAGGCACAGCAGGGATTAGAGGGGCTGAGTAGGCAGTTGCACAAGCGGATGCGTCTCCTGGGATCGGCTGGAGACAAATGATCAGGAGTCCTATTTTGAAGCTCTCAGTGGTGGAACAAAGGCAGAGGCTGAGATCCCGTATCTTCTTCTGTGAAACTCACACTAAGCAAGAAAAAAAGCTGCAGAGCTTGGCCCGGGATGACAAAGAGTAGACTGGACCTTGCTCTGATGAGCCACTTTCCATGGGTGGACAAGAGCCCTTGTGGCTTATTAGTCTGGCTCACTGATCCATGCTCTGATGTCTGGGATCCTGCTAACGCAATTATCACATCTCGTAAGAGTCAAAGCTGCTTTGTGGGAACCATGAGTTTCCTGTCTTCTTTGCATTTGTGAAGAAAGACTTTGTCATGTTCCCAGGGTAGAAGTCACAATTTGCATTAGGAAAATATAAACAAAATGAAGAGATCGGCCCCATGATAGAGCCAGCACAACAAGGACAGATTCAGGAAAGTACTAATGAAATGCTGCACAGTGGGTAGATTTTGATTTATATTTGCAAGCCTTTTTGGTTTCAAAATACAGTTTTCTCCCTCTCTCATCTCCAAAGCTCAGCCAATACAGAACAGAAACATAGCTTTTGGCGGTCTTCATTTTTTAACGAAACTTGTTTGTGTTCTCTCTCAGTGCTTGAAGCAGAGCAGTAGCAAATTACATTACTGCTTCTCAGTTTGTGACACACTTGACCATGTTTTTTCAATAAAAATGACACCATTTAACTTTGCTGGGTCAGTAATGAAGCAGCGAGAAAGATTTTGTTTGGCAAGAAAAGCCAGCTAAGAATCCAGAACTTCTTACTGCTAAAGCAAAATAAAGGATTTAGGTTAATTAGACTATTTATGAACTCTAAACTCTTCCTTTAATTTATGCATTATGATGAAATGTATCTCCGTGGCTGCTTTGAGCAGCCTTCCACACGCTATGGGAATATTTTTCCCACTCTGCACAGCAGTGGTGGGGTGTGCAGACCCTGCAGAGCAGAATTTGTCCCTGGGGTACATACGGGAGCCTTTGCGTCTGTCTAACCAAGGAAGAGGTATGTCCAGCTTTGACATGAACCAGTACCTCAACTAATGCAAAGAGTTCCCATCAGAGATGGCCAGCTGGCTGGAAGAGGGCAGCGATAGTCTCTCCTTTGCTTTTAGGGCTATGTCAGCTTGGTGGAAACATTTCAGCCTCCATCACCATTCTGTGTTCAGCTGAATTGGTCCTGAGGGCACTGACTATGTTCTGTCAGGAAAATATGGAGGTGCTTTACCACTTTAGGGAGGACAAAGTTCATTTCCAGGTGTGTCAGACATCAAGACCAAACTATTCCTTTGCACGAGTCTACTTTTCTCTCACGTTTCTGTTATTTCAGTCTGATGACATCAGCATCTCTAAATGTGGCAGCATGCTTGAAAACACACAGCAGCAAGTCTCACTTTCATTGAAACTGGTTAGGTAGCATCACAGCACACCGGACAGGAATGGCACCTAAAAATAGGCATCGTGCTGGGACATTTCCAGTGGGTCTTTGAAGTCAGTCAGACTAATGCCTGCATCTGATGAGACCTCTTGAAGCAGCAACTATGGCTTTGAAGTGACTGCTAACTTAGTCTGAGGTGCAGAAGGACTGGTAGGGGCCTGTGCTTGCAGGAGTGCAGCCTTGCCTGGGGTGGAGGTTTGTGTCCCCAGGCATCCCCATGTGAGCGTGATGTCCTCACAGACACAGTCCCATGCAGCCCGGGGCAAGGTGCAGATGACGTTTCCCTTTTCTGGGGCAGACATGAACTACTGGGTGGTCACTTTGTGTTTTGGGAAGTGTCCATCCATGTCACCTGGGAGCAGTGAATGGTGCCCAGGAGTGCCAGGAGCGGGGGCTGACATCAGCTGCTGCATCCTTGCATTTTGACCAGGCACTCCTGCTTGACACTATTCTGAACTGGGCCAGCACCAATCCCCTGGTGCATTTGCAAGGAACGAGCACGTAGGCCAAAGGGTTTAAATGCACCCCTCACCTGAATGTCACTTTTTGCTGCCTGACACAGCTCTCCTTCAAGCACTGAAAATATGTGGGGGATGACATTGACTTCAATAGTCTATAATGTCAATGGCACTGAACCTTGTTACTGCGCCATGATCTACATTGACAACCATACTTTGGCTTTGCCTTGAGTTGTATTTTCTGTAAATGCCTTGGGATTTTTTTTTTTTGCTGTGTCAGGCTTTTTTCCAGTCACAACGGTCTGTTTCATCCATGTCCTTATCTCTTAAGAACAATGCTTTAGTTGTGGAAGGTTTGTTGGTGCTTGTCTGAACTGATGTAATTTAGATGTGAAGGGTGAAAAAGGCATTTTTGTTTCTATCTGAGGGGGATTTTCTCAAGTTCATACACAGCTGGTTTTACCTCGTAAATTCATATTGCTACTGTATTATTAATATGGTTTTAAAATAACTTATTCCATTGAAGCTAAAAAGCTTAATGTAACCAGCTGGGAATATTTGTATATTTACATATATATATATATATACACACACATATGCTGACATGTATGTACATCACAAACACACTCTTTATTTTCAAATCAAACTGTTTCCTAATACTGAAAATATATATATAGAGAGAGAAAAAAAAAGTTATAACATGAATTCTCTTGCATTAATGACACTGTCATTCTAATTTAGAATTTAGATCATTAATAGCTTTTCTTGAACAACACCACAGATCCAGTTTTGTAGTTTCTTTAACAGCCTTCATGCCTTTCTAAGAAATAGATGGAATGTGCTTTATTGTGACCATTCCTGATGCCTAAATTTCACACTCAGGAGAATACTGGAAATGATATTAGCTTAGAAGGATGTTTGAATTTATTTGTGGTTTGGCAACAGAGAAAATAATGTTTTGTGTAATTTTCGTTCCTTTGTACAAGGGAATTTAGTATTTTTTGAGACTGAATGTTTATCTATGTTTATCCTTCAATGCCACATGAGTTAACTGCATCAAATCTGTTAATACCACACAAGAGGTGGCAGAATGTTTTAATATGATTTTTATTTCCCCATTAGAGAGACGAAGATATATACTTCTAGAGTTTGTGCAATTCTGATGATGAAAAATAAGCCAGAAATCTGATTTGCAAACAAGGAAACAGATTTCCTACTTGTTGCTTGTTTGTTTGTTTTTCAATTTCTTTTTCACCTCTGTTTTCTGAGGTGTAATATGGATAAAGAAAGGCACTAAACAAACCCATGTTTTTGGGTCAGCCACAGCCACAACATCCCACCCTCAGTTTACACTAGTTCCAAATTTGGGCCCTTGGCACTAACCAAGAAAACCTTTGCATATGTGCTCCTATCAACATCTGTAAACATTAAAAGCTTTCTAGGCTACTCAGGGGTTAAAGTTGCTCTAGTAAGTGTCCTTAATAAGGAATTCAGACGGTTTCTGTTTGGTTTTAATTATGACAGCCTTTCATATAGGTTGGAGGGGCTCCTAGCTCTGTCCCGTTGAGACATTAAAGGTCCCTTTGTTTAAAAGTTCAGAGCCAGATCTAAGATCGCCTGTAGTTCACCTTTAGGATATAGAAAAGTGCTGAGACATGGCAGGGTTTGATGCTGGTAGCCCCCGCAGTGGGAGCTGCGGCACAGGGTGTTGTCAGCATCGCTCTCCCTGCTGCAGCCTGCTCCCTCCGCCGCGATGCTATCAGCATTCCTCCCTGGAGCCTGTCTGAGTGATGGCTGATTAATGAACTGGGGCTACAGCTATCTGTGAGAAAGAAGAATTGCTTATTTCACCCGTGTCACAGTCCTAATTGGGAAAGTCTGACAGCATCTGGTCCACTGCATGCATAGACCCCAGATACACAAAAGGACTTCTTCTAAGATCGCTGTGATTTTCACTGATCTCTCCCCTGCAGCACCCTTCTCCCCAGGAAATAAAACAATCGATCCTGGAATTTCTTTCTGAGGTAGCGAGAGAGGAAGGAAAAACATGACCGTTCTCCTTGATAACTTTTATGAAATGAAGCACAGAACACAAACTCATTTCACAAGCACTTTGACATCCAAAGTCTCATGCACAGTTTCATCTGAAAAAATAACCATCTTGCAAGGAAATACAGCAGAGATCTCTGTTCTGATGACTGGGAAACCTTTTCAATTTCTGCTTCTATATGAGATGTCTGCCAGTTTATTTGCTTTCTCTTCTCTTAGCTGGTACAAGAAAATCAAAATAAAAGGCTGCAGATGTACCCCATATTGCTAGCCAAGGCAGACCAGCTTGTGGCAGTAACCCACGTTGTCCTTCTTCGTGTGCACCAATGCAGGAAGATGCTGGTCCTTCTACGTTTCCATTTCAGCCCCTGTGCAATATGCTACAGAGCTCATCAGTAAAAGAGCAGGTCTCTCAAGAAACTTGCTGGATTCACTGATGTTATTCCCCAATTTCTCTTGGCAACCAATTATTTTCTCATCCATGTTACACTTGGCAGAACACTTCAGGTTTTCCAGATGGTAGAGCTGGACTCTAGTTTGCCTGAGAGAAAATATTACTGAAGATATAAGGCATCAGAAGTTCAAATCTGAAAATAGCATTAAATCTGTAGTGACATTAAATCTCTGTGACATCTGTGACCTGCTGCCAGGCTGAAGCATCTGGGGTATTTCAGCTACGTAGAAGGTAAAATTGTTCACAATTTCCTGTAAATAGACATAGTGGACATCTTCCTGGATATTTGGTTCTCTAGAAGGTCTCCTAGCTAACAGTTCTTGTACCAGTGATTTATGAGCTGTAGGTTCTGCAGATTGTGCTTACCTGAATTGTCAGAATAACATCAGAGTATCAAAAAGACACTGAAAACTGTCAAAGAGTCTCTCCAGTGGCTGAAACATCAACCTGCCTATTCCATGTTGACCATGATAGAAAGCCTCATAGGAAATGCAAGATTTCTGCCCTGATGGTGAGTCAGGACATAGGTATGCTGCCTCATCTTCTAATCCTCTGCCAAATCAATAAGTTCTTCTCAAGGACAGGATTTTCAACTGCAATATAGGGAGATACCGTGGGAGGCATAATGTAAGCTGAGCAGAGTCTTGGCTTTGCAAAACCTCCCTGTTACCCCAGAGCCACCTGCAGAGTGTGGCAGGAGCCCTGCCATTTGTGCAGGCACTGGGCCAGCCTGACTCCTAGGTCCCAAATTTGCTTCTTCAAAGGAAAAACTGAGTCTGTCATGGACTTTAAGAAAAATATCTGCTTCACTAGGAAACAGTATTTTGGCAAGATGAACATGTCTGATGAGCTCAACGTGGTGTGCTGTGCCACAGTATCTGAGGCTGAATGAAAATCCATGTCTCTGGCTGTGTGGTTGTTTTATCCTGTCGTCCTTTAATGTAATGGCTGGCAGTTCAAAGGAAACCTTGATCCTCAAGCCTGTATGCTCTCAAAACACATGCTTCAGGCCAGCTTCTGGGGGTTCTTCATGGATCCCAGAGGAACGTGAGGGACCTGATGTTAACCTCCTTCCAGATCCTGGCACTGTGATGAACTTTGCAAAGTTAAATTAGCATCGATAATGTCTCCAGGCACACTGAGACACTGCAGCACCCGAGGATGAGGGACCTCTGGGCTCAGGGGCCAAGGCTTTTTCTTGTGCTGTAGCCACACACCTGCAGCTGTCCTCAGGGGATGCTTCAAGGCGCTTGGTGGCACTGACTTTCTGGCTGCCCTGCATACATACAGTTTTTACAGAATCTGCTCTCAGAGGCCTGGTTTCACTCCCCTGGAGCTGCGTTAAACACTCCAAGCCTGCAAAATGGAGATGCAGCCAGAGAACCAGAGGACCACTGTCACAAAAATACCAAAAAGAAGGCAAAAATATTCAAGCTACAGCAGTCCCTGTGCCCATGTCAGCTAACTGTTGCAATATATTTCCATTTTCCCAGGAGCAGGCAAATTTCTTCTGTTAATCAGCATACTGCTGCGCAGAAGACATAAATAATCTTAAAAGAAGGTGAAGGTTTCTCCATGGCCACAGGAGAGGTAGCTGGACCCCAGGGATGAATATTTGGACAGCCTCAGGGCCCAGAGGGGGCAAAGGCATGATGGTGTGGGAACAGTAATACCCTGGCTCCTGTCAGAGCCATGATCAGATATTTTGTATGTTCTCATTTGAAAGCAATTTTAAGGTAGCTCAGGCACTGCTGTTACCTGCAGCACTCTCACTTCCAGTCATGGTTGTTTCCCATTTGAATAAAACCTGAATAGGGAAAAGAGGGTTAAACTCAACATATTCATGAGCAAAGGAAGAAAGGGGTGAATCCATCCCTGACTTACACCTTGTGCAACTTTGCACATTGCATACTGGTCTTAGAACTCACCAGGGCTAAGCTTTTCCATAGGGGCAACTTGCAGAATAAAGCTAAACATCTGGATACGTGCAAGAACAGCGGGTTCATTACATACAAGGTAAAGTCAGAGCAACCTGGAAATATTATGTGCTGAGCCCAATGCTTGCCCTTGCTTAGCTTTACGTTTGAAGTCTGTGCATAGTCTATGCTTCAGCCCATTCCAGCAATCATCCCGCTCCTTCCCAAGTCACCTCCACAAAACCTATCTGGGTGGCAGGATTAATGCAGCCAAAGTGCACACACATCACCTGATGTGGACAGTCTGGTTTAGAGATTTCAGTTGTTTGGCCTTCTCAGGGGGACTTTTAAGAACTGTATTAACAAAGCACATGGAGTCAGATTAAGAAAATTCAGCCCTCCTTTGAATCCTTCTGCTGGATCTTCACAGGCAATTCGGAAGTGCTGTTCCTGATGGTGCCAGAGGGACAGCTGGAGGAAGCTTTACAGTGTCCACTTTTCAGTCTGATCTCAATGAACCTTTGTGGTTCCAGCAATGCCAATGTGAGAACATTTCCTCTGAAGTCATTTGTGTAAACAGCCCAGGGACCAACTCAGAGCATTCAGTCTTGTTCCACAGGATGGGGACAGTAGCCTGACTGTTGATTTATTTAAAAGGAGAAAAACAACAACAAAAAGTGTCGCCAGGAAGTTTCATGAGTATCAGGAAACACTTACCAAAGGGACTGTGTTAATCAGGGTATGCAAAGCCAGCAAACAAATCCACTATTTTATAAATTAACACTTTTTATTTGTACTTCTGACAACGCATTAAACTATTCCGCCTGGGATCTCAACTCTGATCCAAATTCCTTTTTACCTTTTTAAAAGATTTTTAAGCATGGAGTATTTCTTTAGGACACATTGCAGAAAATGGCTATAATAGAGGATTTATTTTCATGCTTATGTGTTCCCGTTTTGTCATTAACATTCTTTCCACTGTACCATGGCCAGGAATGGGTGCCAGGTCCAGGAGTTTAGAAATTATTTCTGCATCATGTGGAAGCTCTGCTAATCAGCTGGTGATACAGTGGGAAAGTCCAGAGAATTTAATCTGAAGCACTTTCATACAAACCTGATGTGCTTTCCCATAATATTTGTGCTCCCCTCGAAACTCTGGCTCTAGAGATTTCCTGTCCTAAAATCTCCTTCTGCCCTCCAAAAGGAGAGGTGGGAAAAATGTCCAGTAATGCCAGGAACATGGGCATTATTTGAAGCAGGATGGAAAATGGAAAACAAACTTCATCAACGCTTTCTTCAGCAAAGAATGTGTCTATTCAAGGCCAAGGCTTTTATTCTATGGGTTACATACAGGGTTTTCTGGGGGGAGAGTCCCTTAAAATAAGGTACTTTTGGGGAAGGGAAAACAGCCCTTATGAAAACCACTCTTTCAAATGAGAACATACGTGGAGTGGAAATGTTTAACTCTGCTTAACGCTACCATAGCATTGCCAGCCCCTTGTGTCAGAGCAGAAGCCCCTGCTCCATGCAGTGCCCAGTACTCTTCTCATGACAGGGCTGAAACAGATGAAGCAGCAGCCCTCAAATAACAGCTACTGATTCCCATGGCAGAAGGAGACTGGCCACGGGGCTGTGGTGCTGGCTGCCCTCCTTGCTTTCACTGGTCTCATCAGCCATGTGCCCAGGGTTGCACAGTGCCCAGGCTTCAACAGTGGGTGAGGAGATGGACTTTCTCCTTGTGCAGCCCAGCTCAGGGCAGCCTGCTGGTGACACCTGCAATCCCTGCCAGCTCTGACCACATTCTCCACAGCTGGGGTGCTTTTGGATCGTATTTAAATCATGCCCCTGTAAACCCTAGAGAAAAGAAGGGTAGAATTCTCTTTCACCCACCCTCATTCATCTGTGCGCTACCTCTTCTCTTGAAGAGATCTTTTGGGGTCCAGTTTGGTGAAATACCTTACTACACAGTTTCTGCACTCAGAAAAGCACGCATAAGCTTAATTATATCCTAAAGCTTTGCTATATCAGAGTCTTTATTTGGTGTGTGTTAGTCTGGTGCCCACCCACCACTAACTGACTTTGGGAATACTGAAACCTAGACCTAAAGGAAGATCCTATTTCAGCTTCTGATACAAGCTAGCACGTCGCTAAGCTTCTACAAACAAAAGATTCAGCCTAGATTACATCAGCAGAAACCAGTTCAAACCATTCGTTTGAGAGCAGAATATTCCGTTTCAGTAAAATCTGGAACTGCAATTTGATAGCTCTAATTCTTGTAAAATAACAGAAGCAGTAAGCCAAGAATGGACCTTTTTTTTTTGGTTTAAAATGAGATATATCAATAGAAGAAAAATCTTGCTGGCACAAATGATAAGAAGGTGTGCACAGTAGTTTAGTACTCAAGATATTCATTAAACAGACATATTTCTGTAATGTATGAGAGAATGTTCCTGGTGCTTCTACGATTAATCCAGACACCGCTTATTTAGTGTTGATGCACATTTGCCCGAAGTCACACTGCTTTAATAACTTGCTGAAATCTTCTAATTAAATGTAATTTCTAAATGGGTTCTATTATTCATTTATTGATTTGGAACTATCCTTCTTTACACACAGTCAGGGCTTTTTATGTGTGAGTATCACTGTCTCAGGGATAGTGACACAAAGATAGACCAACACAGAATATCTTATTTGCTCCTTCTCCAATAGATCACAAAAAACCCTTGTTTCTTGCCCTCAGAAAGATTTTAGCAGTTTCCTTTCCCAGCTCATACTGTCCCAGGGTGGTGGGACAGGCTGTCAGTAACTCCTCACAAGGGTAAGCTGGGGGGAAGGGGTTCTTCCTTCCCTATGTTGGGGATGTGACAGGTGTGGTGGAAAAGGACTGGTAGCAGGCTGCTGATGGTAAAGGCAAGCTCCTGTTTAAAAAGCATCCTCTGCTTGGATTAATTCTCTTCTTATTTCTCCTTCTGGTGACAATCAGGCTGTGTAAAACTGGCCAGCTCTTTCTTGACACAACCTTCTTCATGGCCTTCAGCAAAGAGGGATGCCCACCTAGCCTGGGGAGAGAGGAGAAACCCTGCCATGGGCTGAAATAACCTGATTGCCTCCTGATACCCATGCTAGGGTGACTACCAGAGCTGCCTGTCGCTGCCTGCCCTGGACCCAGCAGATGGCACTCCTGAATGGTGTTTCTTCCAGGTCACCGGCTGCATTTTCCTCTAGTTGCTTCAGTTGCCCCATCCCAGAAGCCTTCCTGGGGAGAGGCCTGCAGGGCAAGCCAAGGCTGTGCCTGGGAAGGCAGGGTGAGCTCTGCTCTGCCCCTTTCATCTTAAAATCTGGTGCTGGAACTGCCTCTGGTGCAAGGCTGGGAACATTTGCCAGCATGCCAACACAGCAGGCCAGTCTTCTGGGGGCTTGTTCTCCTCTGTTAAGGGGAGAAAGAAAGGATTTGGATTCTTTGAAAGCCATTCCTGGCTTCTCTCAAGTCTCAATGGGCCAGACAGACTTTACATGAGAAGGACAAATCTGTGGGCTGCTGGTTGGGCTGCACAGTAAATACAGATTACTAACAGGTCTGGACAGGCCAGCATCTCACACATCAGAAAATCCCAGAATCACAGAACAGTTGAGATTGGAAGGCACCTCTGGAGAGGTCCAATCCAACCACTCTCTCACACCATGGTCAGCTAGAACACGTGGTATGGAACTGTGTCCAGATGAATTTTTCGTATCTCCAAAGACGGAGACTCTGAAACTTCCCTGGGCAACCTGCTTGGTGTTTGACCGCCCTCACAGTAAAAAAAAATTCTCTTATGTTTAAGCGGAATTTCCTGTCATTTGATTTGTACTCATTGCCTCTTGTCCTGTCACTGGACACCACTGAGCAAAGCCTGGCTGATACTTCTTTACTATCCCCGACAGGTAGTTATACATGGATAAAATCCCCCAAAGCCCTTGTTGCCACCCCTTTGATATTTCTTCTTTCTTTCTTATGAAACATCAAAATTTAACAGGCCCTTATAAGGGTCCTGTTATTGAAACACAACAGATCTGAGAAGTCAAAGTTATTAAATTGTTTATGAACCTGAAAACTGGCTTTTAAATAGGATTTCACAGGTTTAGCACCATGGAGTATTCCCAGCTCTATCATCCTATACAAGTAGGCAGCATGCCACCGAGGGAGTGTCTTACTGGAGGAAGCATTTTCACACTACGTGCCTAACCATAAGGCTGAGATCACAACAAGGTGTGTATCTCGGCACATAGTAGGTGTTTCTTTGTTTTAGGTAGAGACAGACAACACCAGGATTTTGGATCAAACTATTCCCAGCTTGGAGGAAGAGATTTCAAGCCTGACTCTTGGACTCTTGAAGCTTTGCTTTTTGACAGGTCCAAAAGACTGAAGGCTTTTCTGGAACTGAGGTCTAGGTGCAAATGCTGTTCAACAGAGTGAGCTTTTTTACTGAAGCTTTTAGAAATGTCACTTGGCTTGTTCCATCCTTGTTGGACCTTATCACCATAATAACTAGCTCCTAATAGCATCCTGGGTAAGGACTTTCTTCTTCCCCTTGTGTTTTCTCGTGGCAAACATTGGCTCCTCTAGACAGAGGTGTCTGCATGCCAAGCCACAATATTCCTCCTAGTGTAATTTCACAGAGATTTATTTATTTATTTCTGTGCTGCATCCTGCTTGCTTGCCAGTGGAAATCTGCCTGGGGGGTTTGTTTCATGTCTCTTGTAATGGGAGATGGAAATAAGCCTTCTCAGCTTTACCAAAGGCACTCCTGGCCAATAGTAAGAGAGGATGTCAGAATACTACAGCTCCTGTACTGCATGGGAAATGCATTTCTCTTGAGGGCTAAAAACTTTTTTTTCTTTATTGGTTCCTCATTTTTCTTCCTCCTCCTCCTCCTCTTCCTTCTCTTTTAGAACTGTTGTTATTAGTATATTTGTTTTCCCAAAGAGGCAAAAAAGTATCTTGTAGCCCTGGTAAGGAGCCTTATCTGCACACTACACCTGAAATTTAGAATCCTCTATAGTCATGGACCAGCACTTAACACGCCGTTTCACTGATCAGCTTTATTAGTTCCATCCCCTCAAACTCTTTGTCCAACAGAAGACTTGAAACCTATTTTATTCATAACCACTTTAATCCCTGCTTCCTGTAGAATGGAGATAAAAGGTCTTCCCCCAGTGTAATGTTTAAAGCTGAGCATTACACAGGAGACATCACAAGGCTCTTCTTGCAGCTTTTGTTTCATCCAGTCTGTGTTGTTAAATACAGAGGTTCTTCAAAAGACTTCCACGTGTTGCATGTTGAGACATGAAGCCAAGCTAAAAAGGACGTCTGATGTAAACACGGCTGCAGTCACTGGAAAGCTGTCAGATGACTGTACTGGGTCTTCAATCCCAAATTCATTTATTTGAGCCCATGGGATTTTGCAGTTGACTTTACAGGCTCCTATATATTTGTTTTCAGCATTTCATCCAAATAAACTGCTGACAAGGGCTTGTGAGAATGTCCTGAATGTGCTTTAGTTTAGGCTTTAAAGTTTCTCTATGAGATCATCAGCTGTAAGTGACCATTTAGTTGAATTTCAAAAATTCTTCTCCTCACTAGAAAAGAAGAAATATGCAGCACTAGGTTTTAGAAGAGCTAGAGTTTGGCTCCTCATTATGATATCATGGGAAAACAACATCACCGAGCTGTTTTTTGGCAAAAATGCAAAAGATACTAGACACAGAGATTCAAAATATTCTGAATGTTGCATTAGAATCATTGGAATAATCTTGATTGTTCAATAAAAGCCTGCAGAAAAACATTAAAGAACAATTTCATACCCATCTCCCAGTTACATCAGAATGATTAACAGCCAGAATGGTAAAATCCCAAGTAAATTTGTACAGCATAGAGCTGGTCACATTACAGGAAAGCACAGCTTGTCATGGGAAAAGAGCCTATCTGCCAGTCTTGTACCAGAGACATCAAGCAGCAGAGATGGCAGAATGAAGAAGCCTTGTCCTGGATGCTGCTGGACATAAAAACATGTAGATTTTGTTCCATGTCTCCTCCTCCTTCCGGTGAATATCAGCTGTGGAGGGAGGGTGAGCCAGGGTGTGTGAGGGAGAACATTCCTGTGGCTGGCAGGAGAGCATGAAAAAGAGGATTAGAAATGGTTATTTGAATGCATGTGCCTTTTGATAAAGTCATCACTAAAGATCGTCCTTCTTATTCTTAGCACGCTCCAATCCAACCGGAGATGCAGATTCCTACCCAGAGCTTTCATCACTCGGGCTGTTCAGACCAAATTCACACTTGCCAGTGCCCTGAGCCCCTCAGGATAGTGTGGGAGGAGAGCAAAGTACCTCCATTTCTACAATCTTTTCCCAGGCCTTGTAAATCCAGTTGTGGCCCTGGGTGTAGCTGTGCATCCAGGCTGCAAATTAAAGCTTCAAAGGAAGCTGGTGTGAGCTAGTACCTGTCTAGTCAGGCAACTTGGAAAGCCACAGCACAGAAACACGAGCTGGTATAACAAGTCATCACAACCCTTGGGTTTACCTGAGTCATCGTCATACCTTCCTAATGAACATCTTGGGGCTCTGCTAGCAGTAGGCAAACTCCTTTGGAAGTCAAGATCCCACAGACTTAAATTGACTTGGTTATATTTACTACTTCTTCTCAGATCCTGAGATGAGCAAATGCATGGGTAAGATCATTACCATCTTGGGGCAGGAATATATGAAAGCCCACAGAACTGATTTGATGAAAAGTCAGTGAGAAGTCACAGCTCACAAAGAATGCAGGGAGAGGTCCTCAGAGATGGTGTTGAGGTGCCTGAAGCAAGAAGCAAGAAGAATTCAGGTGGTTGACTTGCAGCTCATGCTCCAGTGAACTCATTGAACTCCTGAAGTTTATCTCCAGGTCTCTTGGCTTTTCATCTCATCGCATGACCAGCATCAGGAATAGGGAGGCAAGAGCCCAGGTATCTCAATGCTCTGACAAACTGCAGAATCAGAAATCTTGCTTGTGCTCCTCTGTCTTGTGGCTCCTGTGACCTTGGCTGTGTAATGCCCACCTTCAGAAGCAGGAGGGTGGAAGAGCCCTGTAACAGGTTTCTCTGGAGCATGGTGATTAGGATTTTCTTGAGAGAGGTGAGAAATCCTTCTACTCCAGCTTGTGAGTGCTGCCTTAACCGTAGTGGACCGTGGTTCTTTCCATGCAGCTGTGAGACAAACACTAAATTCCTATAGGGCAATATGGAATTTGTTGCATCCTTTTGTTCAGCATTTTTGTCATTTATTGACCTTGCTTGTGAATTTTTGTAAGTGAATCTGCAAGGGCACCAAGGTTTTCCTATAGGCTGGGAATTGTTGTTCAGGATCTTGCCCCTGACTCTACTGAGCCCAGATCCACAAAGATATATGGTGAGTTTTCAGGCCTCTGTCATCACATGACACCAGTGGATCTTTCTCTATTTTCAGCAGCCTTTGCCAACAGTGTCTATCTCTGCTTCCCTGAACTGGGATTAGACATTTATTATTTTTAGATACCCCAAGTTCTAAATTAAGGGCATACAGGGCTGCAAAGCGCACCATGTGTTAGGTGACCGCAGCTTCTGGTGCCTTGTAACATAAATTAAGGTTTCTTAACTCTCTCTGAACTAAGCCTGTTCGAAGTCAAACACACACAGCCTGTCAAGCCCGAGGCTTTAAGACACTGGGTCTAGCAATACGTGTGACCCCTTCTCCCCAGCTCTTCAACAGGCCAATGCAGGTTATACACAGAGGGTCAAATCTGGCCCGTGATGTTGATTAATCACTTTAACATTATGAGACTTGAACATGCTTCTGACATGAGGCTGAGCTGTGGAAACACATTCTCATAAACAGGTCAGCCTGAACATGTCAGCTTGGTGAATGATAGGCCTTGTCTCAGAAAACTGAGAAGTGAGGCAAGTCCATGTTTCACGTCTTACATTTACAAACAACTGCTCCATAGCTCCTCATGCCCAAGACACCGTGGTGTGGTTATCTAGGGGTGGACAGACACACAGCAGCAAAAGGAAACTTTTGAAGGCAGCCACAGGGCAGAGGCATGCACTCATCTCCTTGGCACTGTGAAGTGATCCAGATGCATAACCCTCATTGCCTCATTTAACTCCACAGTGAGGCATGTTTACTTGGGCCACATATTTGCTGACAAGCTGTTTTGTTCCTTCCTGTGCCCCTGCATTTGATAGATGTGGCCCATGTGCCTAGAAGAGGTAGGCAGTGTGTGTTTAGTTTGCCTCCTCCATTCTTCTCCTGTGTCTACATCTATATGGCTGCTCCATGCACAGCACTGTTTCTCATTCACAGTCCAATCCAATATATACAGTATAACACAAGAAAAAGCCAGCAACTCTCAGACCCCACGCTTACAGTCTGCAAACTGCACCACTTCAGCGTGACCTGTAGCTCTAATAAGAGCTGGTGGATGGGTGATGGTTACCGGTCAGACCAGCTTGCTATCACTGCTCAGTATTTTACAGGATCTGGAGTATGATGCAAAGATACCTGAGTACAGAATCAAGTCAAGTCAATCAAGCCAGAGCTTCTGGCACCAGCCTTGGGGGATGGGAGAGAGGACATCAGGTGGAGGCAGCACCTGGAACCATGGGGCTGAATGTTTCATGCTCCGAGGTGCCGGAAATCCTACTGTTCCGGCACAGAACACCCACCCACGGAGTCAGCCTGGGCTTGGATCCCAGTGAATTTGCCCTGCAACAACTGGGTGCACAGTAGGGAAAGGTGTCTGAAGGAACTAGCCCTGCTGGACCAAAGCCGAATCTTTGTCAAGCTGTTCAGGTATCTGTGCATAATGCTTCAGGAATTTTACAGTACCAGCGGGATCCCAGCCCTGTATTTCCCCAGCTGATGGGGAGTTGACTATAAATCAATGCCTATTTAGCATGATTCAGCTTCAAAGCCCGAGTTAAAGTTAGCTGACAGCTCTCTGACAAAGATACTCATTATCCGAAATGGGGGAGGTGAAGGCATTTGCTTAACGTCTCCCATTGAACCAGTGGCAGCCCAAGGATGTGCGCTGGGACTCCCTGGCTCCCAGGAATCATTCCCTAGACTTCACTGCCTCTCAATGCTAATGGCTTCCACGCACAGAGGGCATTACCCAAAGCCCTAGGTGAGTGTGAGAAAGATGCCTGCAAGGAATCTTTGAAGAGCCTCATAAAGACAGGGCATGCAGGAAATGCCTGGATAATAGTTTAACTGGTTGTACCTCCTTGCACGTGAAGTTTGCTGGGCTCTTGTCACGCACGTTACGCCACTAATAACCTTTGAAAAGAAGGCACTTTCCTATCCATTCATGCAGCTACGTGTCTGAAATGCACTTAGGTGGGGAAAGCAACTTGCTCCTATTTACCTCTAGATCAAAAGCTGTTCTGATACCCAGGTATATTTGAATTACAATTAAATTCCTCACAGCTGTAGCAGCCCTTTCCACGCCTGTCTTAACACCCTGATTTTAGGCAAGTGAGTGGGAGTTAGGAGGTGCCTGAAAGTATGGGCATTTTTAACAACACAAATGAGTAAGTAGCGAACAGGTTCGGATTGCAGATGTTTTGGTTCAGCTTAGGGGCAGATATTTAGGCCCTGGTGAGCTTTCCTTAAAAGTCTGAGCAACTGTAGTTCAGGTGTGTGCTGTTTCTAGATGCACACTTCCCTATCTCCTCTCTTTTGCACACAGCAACTGTGAGTTTGTGAGAAGAACTGGTGTCAAATTAATCGCAAGTAATCACTAAGAGCTAATGAATCTCTTAGATGAAAGGCATCATCTAATTACAAACTTCAGACACTGTTCATTATTATGGAGTAGTTAAAGGACTGTTGCTGCTAGAAACCTTCTTTTTTGTGTGTGTTTATGAGATTTTAAATGGTTTCCCTTCTTTCATCTTTGCTAAAGTCTCAGGCTTTTGTCTATTTTTTTTTTTCTTTTGTGTCTAAAAATGGATTTTTGCTTTTTCTGTTTGACAAAATCTGTGAATGTGTCTTATAGGCTGTGTAGACAAGCTATTTGCACATGCACCCTGAAACACTGTCTGAAGACTGACTGTGTATTTCCAGGCATGCTTTAGCTGAAGATGCAGAATTTGGGCCTCATCTCTGGTTTCTTAACAATGTTCCTGTAAACTGCCGTGCTTGTTTGAGGTAGAAAACGTTTGTGAAAGAAGATGGAAGTAAAAGTTGATCAAGTCCAGCAATGACCTGGTTCTGTGCATGTATGTATGCCTGTGTGTGTGTACGTGCAATTGCTACAATGCCAGGCTCCAGCTTGCAAATAAGAACCACAATAACAAGGCAGATATAAAATAAACAGCTCATGAGATCAAAGAGAGAAGTGCTTGATACATGTGAAACAGAATATCAGACATAGCACTAAACAGGATCAGACTGGAAACTTAAACCACTTCTGTGCCAAGTCCATGGCTGGAATAACTTCACGGAGTTTAGTGGTGAACCAGGGATGAGTTAGACATGGGGTGAACTTTTTGTTCTCGGGTAAGTTGTGACATAATGTTGAAATTATTGTCACTGAAGTATGCTTGACTCAAATTAGCTGAGGCTCCAAGCAGGAGCTTGGTTGTTGTGAATGGAAACTGCATGCAAAGTTAACACAGGATAGTTTGGACGGTGATTGCTTGCAGTTGATTAAAGTAAGATAACCATCCTGCTGAAAACCATAACTGAATTTCCACAGCCATTCATTCTCAGAAGGCTTCAATTAAACTACTGTGCATCCTTTCCTCTGCACTGGAAACCACATTGCTGCTCTCTGAGCCACCTAGGTGCTTACAGGGGCTCCCTTCTCCCACTGCAATATGGCTGTAGGAGGTGGAAACACCCATCTTCAGCTGTCAGATATGGGGCACTCTGCTGGGTAGGGACAGTGTGTGGCAAGTGATGGATCTCAGGGCTTTCTAAGATCAGGGCAATAATCCAGATACGAAAGTATTGATTATGCTGGGTTCTAAAATGAACAAAAACTTCAGACTGGGGAAAATGTAATGATTCAAAATTATGTAAGAAACATAACCCTGGACTATCCTTATTTCTTTGCAAAACAACAAACAGCTCCATTGCATCCCTGAGTTTTGTGATTCATTCTGCTCCTTTGAATCCCCACCAAAACAAGTGGTAATGATTATAAGCCCTTTTTTAAGGTGAAAAGAAAAAAAAATCATCTCAATCCTAAGAGCTCACATATGAAAGATACTCTTAATCTGGCAGACTTGTGCAAAAATACCAACTGGTGCTGCTGTTCCACAGCAGGAACACAGTGGGGAAAGGATCTGCCAAGTCTTTAGAGTCCCACCGATGCCAGATACTCCTGGTGTTTGACTGATTTATGGGCTACCCTAAATAACTCAGCTTCCCTTCACTGATAGCAGAAGTCTGCTTTGCTTAAACCCACTGAACAGCAGAGAGTTGGTGTCATCTGCACTTCTGATGAGCATTTACTTGTGAACTTACTGATAACAGTTCCTCCGAGGAATCCAATACTGGCAAAACAATAGTTCCTCTGCTGACAAAGTTATTTAAAGCGCAAAATAACAAGGTTATGTTACATATTATTGGCTCTTAGAAGAAGATGCATGAGATTTAATTTCCATGGTGTATTTCAGTGACCTTATTACTTCCTAACACTGTAGTGTTTATGTCTCAGCCATCTTCATTAGCCCCAGCCAAATGCCTCGGCAGGATCAGGGAGTAGAGGGCAGGAGATCTGTGTCTCCAGTGCTAGTTCTTGGTGATCCAGTGAAAACACATAGTAGAAGTCCTCTTTCCTTTCCTTTCCTTTCCTTTCCTTTCCTTTCCTTTCCTTTCCTTTCCTTTCCTTTCCTTTCCTTTCCTT
>WTSP01012031.1:11516-22228 GCA_025331215.1 Actenoides lindsayi
GCTTAGGGACATGGTTTAGTGGTTTTTGATAGGGCTAGGAGTAAGGTTGGACTTGGTGATCATTAAGTTCTCTTCCAGTCGAAGCTATTCTATGATTCTATGAATTTATAACAAAGCAAAGCTAAATAAAATGTACATTCATATTCATACAACAGTGTCTTACATGTACATCTCAAAAGATGGTTTGGAGAAAGAGGACCCAAGCAAATAATAGAATACACAAGTAGGGGCCAAATGGGAGAAGGTAGGTGGTGTAAGCTATCAGCTTATCTCTCACAACACTATACATGCCCCATCCATGGGGACTCCCATTCTAGTCTTCCATGAGCTCAACAGCTCTGAACATGCAGGTTAGAGGAAAAATCCTGACCTTGGCTTTTCAAAGTATCTAAACTCCATGTGAAAAGTTGACAGGTTTGCCAGATTTCTCAGTCTTTGGCACCCATGGTTTGCAAAAGGGTTTTCAAATAAACTGTGTCTGCTAGCACTGCATCCGTTCCCTGATTCCCTACCTCTCCACAGCTGTATGCACACACAGACTCTGACCTCTTCCTCAATTCTGTTCTGAGATTTTTGCATGTTGAGTTTGGTTGGGCTTTGCATGAAATAATGTCTGGATTGTTTAGGAACACAGAAATCACATCCTGCTCCAAAATGTATCTCCTCTTCCCAGCAGAAATACAGTATGTGTCTGCTTCAAACATCTGTCTTCACCTTTTAACTCCAATGCACAGAATTTATTCAGTGTTTAAAGCACGGCTATCTTTGTCAACAAATCACCTCTTCTCTGAGGAAACTGGCTGCTTCTCTCTTGAACCATTTATCCAGTTTAAAACATGCTAATGGTTTAATGTGAAAGCTTCCTTGGAGCTCTGCCTGTGCTCTAGCTGGGCTGGGAAGAGCAGCAAGCCTTGTCCACAAAGTGAAGTTCCAGTGTATGTTAGCATCAACTCATTCTGGGCCTTAATACTTAGTATTTCACCTGTGTCTGTTCATCCGTGTAATCCTTATCAGCTTCCTTCTTTTCAGAAAAAAACAGAAGTACAAAACTCATTCTAAATGTACATACATTCTCGACCACAATGGATACTCCTGCTGGCATTTAGAGCCCTTTCTTACAGGCTGGCCTCTGCTCTCCCTGTTGTCTTCCAGTGCTCACATCACCACATTGCTCATGACAATTTATCATTTAGACACCCACTCTTACAAATTCCTCAGTGAAATCTTTAGGTCAAAGCCCTCTTTTTAAAACAGACACACTTCTGCTTCTATACCTGCTGCATGTAGGGGCAACCGAAGATACACCTCACCCAACATGGCATTTCACAGGATGCTGACAACAACCACTAGCCAATAACCCTTTGGCACCATTAGTCATGTGACCACTACCTCTGAGCACAGAGATGCCCAGACAGAAAACACTGGTGGTTGATGGGGCTGCATCCACATCCTTTACACCTTCCTGTTTCTTGGGGTGACCGACACCTTTAGTCTCCTTTTCCTGCTTCAGTTTTTAAGCCTAGCCCAGAGGTAATGAGTAGGTTTCCTCAGTAGGACTCATAAATGGCAGTCATGGGAGTCCTCATGAGCTTGTTCTCTGCAGCATTTTGCACTTGCTGCCCCTGTGTGCCGGCTGCCAAGTGCTCGATGTAGGGTATGTTGATATCAGCCTCCTATCTTTCCTTCTGCAGGGCCTATTTGCTGTGCATATTCCCACATGGACCCCAGGTGGCCTTTCCACATAGCCTAGCACCAGCTGTGGATATTTCAAATACCCTGTGGGTCTCCAAGCCCTTGCATATCTCTGTAGTATCTGAAGCTTTTGAAGTTTGAAACAGCAACAGACAGAAAAGCCTGTGGAAGACTTAAAACAAAACAAAACAAAACAAAACTAAGAGACAAAGAGACATGGGCAGAACTAAGCTGTCAGAACGGACCCATATATTTCCTGGGTGCTCCTTAAATTCTAGCCCAGGTTAACACTTGCTTGGTGTCACTCACTGCCTGACGCTCACAGTCCTGCAAAATGAATTTGCTTGGTCTCTAGATAGCTGATCCAGCTGCCCTCAAGTATTTCTTGGCTGACAACAGACCAGGACTTGTTTTTCAACAGACACCTGCAAACCAAAGGTGTTTGAATACCTACTTGTTTCAAATGCACGCTTGTTGTGGTTTTAAAGAACACCTTGCAAAGAATGCATGTGCAAACCACTTTCCAATAAGGAAAGCCAAAGCTTGAGCCCCTGGCAGTTTATCAGCAACCATCTGAATTCCTCAAATCAAAACGTTGTTAAGGAAAAATGGAATCGGCCACTGATCTAGTGACTGCGAGAGAGCAACAGTACTCTCCCTACTACCCCCTCAAAAAAGAATAAAGTAAGCCTTTTATCTATAAAAAGCATTTTAGACAAAAACAGGAAGTCATTAAATGCCCATGGTCAGGATTCCAACTGATTTCTAAATTCATAAAGATATGTGAAGCTAATCTCTGAATAAAAGCCTGGCTGTTGCCAAAGTAATCTGAGTATTTATCTCAGTGTAAAGACAAACAGTAGTCCCCATGGAGTTTTGCTGCTGCCAAAAACCTGACAAATAGAGGAAATCTTGGTGCCTTTCTCAGCTTTCAGGCGTTCTAGATGAGCCTTTATGCTCTATTATGGACACAAATACTCCTACAGTCCCACAACAGTGGTGTTAGTTTGTCTGGAAAAGGAGCACAAAAGCTCAGCTGATAAGAGGCTCTTGAGGCTCATGGAATTGGTCTCCCTGGGTCACTGTAACACAGGACAAAGAAATCAGGCAACAGATGCTTGGAGAAAATTAGAAGCAAGAAACTGCCTTTCAACTGCCTTGGCAACCTATTACTCCAAACTAAGTCAGGATCCTCTTTACGGTCACTGATCACTCATGGTCATGACTTGGGGCACTAGGTGGGGGACAGCAAGAGGATCCTGTCCTAGGGGTCTGCGTGACCTGGACATGGGACAGCTGGAGGTGACCAGGTCTGGTGGAATGTGAACATGCCTACGTAAATGTGAAGGCTTGTTGCACAAGGTTGTCTGAGGAGGAGTGGGACAGCTGGCAACCTGCAGGCAGGACTCACAAACTGGACTCTGTTCTGCCTGCCTCCACAAGGTATATTTAGCGTGCTTGGGACTTGAGTGTTTCACTGCTTCTCTAGTACCTGCAGTTTTCAATCACAGAAAAATAACTCATGGTCATGTTGAAAAAAACCCCTGTTTTGCTCACTTTTCCTTTGGAAATCCCTATCACCCTGCGGTACTCTGGTACTTTCCCATGGATGGTCAGAATGCTATACTCAGACAATAGTTTGTTAAGCCAATTTATAGCAACTTTGTTATAACAGATTGATTAATTGTATTTTCTTTTGTTGCTAATGACATTAAGTGTTACTGGTATTACATTTGGATAAGCTCCAGTTGCAACACAAGTTTCCAAATGAAGCATGGGTGGATGCAATTTAATATGTAAAAGACTGCTTTGATGCTTACATAAGATGAAACTAATAATACTAAAAGAAAAATATTGGCTTCTCTCTGCTTTCTTAATAGGAATAAAATTTGCTTCTTACATGCTAGTACCAGGCTGTGAACAGGAGAAAGTGCTACAAAAAGGTAGAGGTACCTAAAATGACTGTATTACATACCACTTCTACCTCAACTGCAAGAAAACGGTGTATGCTTTTATTTTTATATAGCCACATTGCAATTTATCTGCTAGATAGTTAAGCTGTGGAAGACACCACTCAAGGGAATTGCATTAAGACCAGTTACACAAAACAGTTTTAAGAAGAATCCATCATGGCAGCTGTGTTCCTCTGGGAAAATGAAGAACATGAGCTCTAGAGTGAAGTGGACAACTGGGGGAAAGCCCTCCTGGTTAAACCAGACCTTACTCCAGAATAAATCTTCCTGAAAAATCAGTCTGTCTTTTGAATAAGCTGGGATAGCCTTCTCCTCAAAAAGATCTCCTACTCCTCATTTGAATGTAACAGATCAAAATACTGCCTTAAGAAGCAGCCTTGGACAGACTACACAAACAATGGTGCTGTAGTAAGTTACCTGTTCACCTCACTGCCCAAGCGGTGCCAAGGCTGTATGTACAACACTCGGGCTATCAGACTACCAGCGAGGTGTCTGCAAATAGCAGTGATAATGCTGAAGGACAGCACACAGACAAAGCATTGCACTTCAAGAGGGAAGCACGACTAAAGAACCACCCAAATTTTCCTCACGGTAAGTACATACTGACAGCTTATCAGAAGGGTAAATTCCAGGGTTTAGCACTTATTTCTATATGTACTTGTTTAAACCAATCCAGAAGAGGCTGATAACTTGGGCAGAAAATACAGCTTTTGGTCTATATTTCTACACTGAAGATGAGACATGGTTTACAGGGATGCAATTATCTCTTGGTTCTCACAGATGCCTCTAAATTCCCTTGGAACATCTAATTTTTCTTTTCTGAATAAGATGTCATCCTACTGTACCTTATGTCTTAGATGTCAGGGAGCATGAAAGATTAGTATTTTATCAACCTCTATGAAGCCAGTCTCTGGATTCATTAAAAATATGTCATGCAGAAAGAAGCACTGCAACAGTGTAGTGTAGTTATTTTTTTCCCAGTAAGAAGGGTGTCTAGCATCCTGCAACATATCATTATACTGTAGTAACAACAGTATTTCCCATACTTAAAATGGGAAATAAAGTGAACAAGCCTGGAAATGTTTAATTGCTGGTTGTAAATATCTGGATTCCAGTGGCAGCTTCTCCGTGATTTCCTTTAAATCTATACAGATTCTGTAATGATAATACAAAGTCTTCAGACAAACACAGAAGACAGCACTGATAAAATTTAGGCTTTATTTCAACTCACAGCTTCAAAAAGCACATTGCCAAACCATGCATTATACTGTGGAAAAAAAGGTGTGTCTTCAGATAGTTTTCTCTCTTGCCAGTACAGGAAAACCCTGAGACTGCAGCTATTGGAGAAGCAATGCTTTGCACAGTTCTGGTTTATGTCATTAGGTCAGGACAAGCAGGCAAAAAACCAAAACACAGGAAAAATTCAAACTGCATTAGACATCCTCATCATTACAAATGAGGGAACACCAGTCTCACCTACTTAAAGGGCTAAGCCTTTGAAACAGCTTCTGAGTTAGATGAGTGATGTGTCCTCTCACTATGACTGAGTTTTCCTGCATTTCATGTATCGGATATGAGAGTTTGATTCGGCATACTGAACAGATCCTCGTGTTCCAGTTCATTTTCAGGGGCAGCACTCTACCTCTGGCAGTCTGCTCTCCCATTCTAAATTTAACCTCTGCTAAGCAAAGTATGGCATCTAAAGGTGTCCAAGAATAGTGCTTGCCTTTCTGCTACTGTGTTATCACAACATCCTGCATCACTGTGGCTTAAAGATTTCTATATAAATAGCCTCTGAAACCACAAAAAAGAGCACTTATCATACTATTTTGGAGGTTGCTCAATCTGCATGTTTCTGAGGATGTGACTCCTTTGACCTCTGGCACACATATTGCTCCGGTGTCCCCATAAAAGACTGTAGATTTTGGCTACGATAAAAGGGAACTGCAGTAGTGAAGGTGGGGAAAAAAAACACAAATCAACAAACAAACAAAAAAAAGCACCAAGTCTTCTCTTTCAGTTCACATACTCCCACCTACTCATGAAAGAGCAATTGTATTGCAGCAGAATACTGAAATACTTTCAATACCAAAACTGTGCTGATTCCCAGCCACCTTCATCTCTTTCAGGGGTGTTCATGAGAAGTGCCAGACAAAAGTCATTTAAAACCAGCTCCTATCTACCAAGCAAGGAAGGAAGAGGAGTTAACATTGCTGTTCTCTCTGTGGTGTGTCTCATCTGCAGCTCAACTTTGCCCCGGGTCTTCGGCTGCTGGGCATGAAAGAACTGTCTCTGTTCCCACTGAACTCTTGGTATCTCTAATGAGATTGCCAAAGATAACAGTCACCTGTCTTCAGACTAAGGCTAAAGCCAGCTTGTCTCTCACAGTGACACAGAGAAGACAAGATACTGCAAGGGCAGAGCTCATGGCTGTGCTTACACAAGCACTTCCCATGGACCTGCTGGGCAGCACACTGCTTCTGCAGGGCAAGAACTTCAAAATTCTTCCCTTTTAGCACTCTCTGCTTGCCACGGACTTCAGGCCACAAGGGATAAGAGATTTAAATATCTTTCAATGTAAAATCTTTGGCAATTGAAAACAAAACTGTCTAGAAGTTTTCAAAATACATTTTAAACAATCCCAAGTTGTGGACCAAGCCTATCTGGTAATAATTCTCATCAGCATGTACAGCAGGGCAGTATTTTACTTTTTAAAAGAACCACTAATAACAGTTTGATCAGATATGGCAGATCTTCTGTGTACCGTGCAGGCCACACTAATGACTACCAGAGGCAGAAGATACCTGTGAAAACACTTCCTTCACCCTTGGAAAGCTTGAAACTGCATTCAGAGAATGACAAAGCAGTGACATCCCAAAAGCAAGCCTGATTCGTTCTGCATGCTCTGGGTGGCTCTTAGACCCAGCTAATCCCCTTTGATTGATCCTGCATGCTATGCCCACTGGCCACATCTGCATGGCATGCTGCTTTGATCACTCCATGGGAACAGGTTCTAGAAGCAGGGTGAAGCTGTCTGTTCAAAGAAAGGGGACAGCATATAAGCAGGGAATGAGCTGTCAAAGCAATTGTAACTCCACCGACTTCCAGAAGCAGTTGTAAAAACAGCTGCAAACAGTACATCTGCATTAAAGGCAAGCCTCTAGAAGAAAACCAAAAGGCTCCTCCACATTCTCTCTGTGGAAAAACACAAAAAGTTTCTGCAAGGTTATCTGTCCTCAAAAGAAGGTCTCTATGTAAAGGCCAACTACTGTATTGCATCCTTCTGCTTTAAACAATACAGGGTTGTGATCATGGATGCAAGTTGCAAAATACAAAATCTAACTAGTATAACACCAGCTGTTGTTCCCCAGTTGAAGAAGAAATGAAGGACCAAGACTGGTACCAAACCATAAAGGCAATTTTCATCTGGACAACCTTCAGCAGATGCACAGGTCTGCAACTCACCTATGGGGCTGAGGAAGCAGTAAATTGATGGACTAGCAGAAGGGGTGAAACAGGGTCATGATGATTAAAAAAAGACACCTCCTCAAATTCCTGTTGCCAGCTTCTGAATTGCTCCATGTTAAAAAACCTACAGTACCAAGCTGACAGGCTGTGCCCACCAGCATTGTTGAATTGTACCAGCCTTTGTCCAGGAAGTAGAACCTGGGAACACAGGAAATATGTTTTATTGCAAAGCCAGCTAATTAAAGTACATCCATTGAGTACTCCTCCTCCATCACAAACCCAAAACTGCCTGCATGGTCATTCCAATGAGCAATGCTCGCAGTAGTTAAGTCAGATAATTTTTGGGACGAACACACTGATGTATGAGTTAACAAGGTTTCTGCATTTGTTTTTTTAGCAGATATTTCTGGGCTCGCATCTAAAGCAAATGGAAAGCTGCACAAGATAAACTGAGACCTACAGTGCAAAAAGCCCTCCACTGAGGAACTTTTGAGTTAAAATCCTTCTACTCAGAAAAGTAAAGTACTCTGCTGGACTAAATGAAACACACAGATTTATTTTTTTTTCTTCAGGTAAGAATAAAGCCCCTAACCATTCAGCAACACACTGAAGGAAGCCAACTGAGCTGACCTAATTTTCTTTTTAAATGTTTTAACAATACTGAGGCAACATTAAGGTAAGCTCCAACATAGCAGTAGCGTATGTGTATAGGGGGGCACAAAGTCTTGGAATAGGCTGCCCAGGGAGGTTACGGAGTCTCCTCTGAAGCCTCTCAAGACTCATCTGGACACATCCCTATGCAACCTGCTCTAGGTGAACCTACCTCAGCAGGGATTTTGGACTAGGTGATCTCCAGACATCCTTTTCAACTGCTACCATTCTATGATTCTGTGAAAGGAGAAGGCCTGATGCAAACTCAGATCAGCATTTGCTGGATGTCACTTAAAGCTTCTGGTGATACTTTCTGGCTTCCCACCATTTTCCTGAAGATCTCAGAGCAGTGGCCATAATAAAACCAAGCTAGAAAAAAACAGGGATGATTGCAGCAAGGCAGAAAGGCCATTTCAGTGCTGTAGGAAAAAGGCCCATGCCTGCAGCTGTTTGTCTTTGGCAGGCTTTGTATCCTGAGGGCTGATCACAGCTCTGTCTCAAATAATAAAGACCCAAACCAGTCAAGCTTCATACCTGCTGGGTTTTTACTAACTGTTCTGCAAACTATGGGATGAGGAGAAGAGCACAGATTTTTTTTCTCTCTGGTACCTTCTTGGAGAGACTCCTCCAAAATGAATGAGCATTCACCTTCTTTAGCCACCTGGTGATACCACAAGTGTTTTTCCTGGAACTAGTGCTCTCTCTGCTGTCCTGCCATCTGAACCCTAATACTGTAACTCTGTTCATTAATGCTCTATCTACACACATGACAATACATGGATGGAAACAGGGAGGCTCAGACCTCCCCGTTTAGACCAGGCAGGTTTTCTAGACTGACCTACTGCCCAGTTCTGGGCTCCCCAGTTCAAGAGAGGCTACAAGGATGATGAAGGGACTGGAACACCTGCCTTATGAGGAAAGGCTGAGACACCTGGTGCTTTTTACTCTGGAGAAGAGAAGACTGAGAGGGGATCTAATTAATGTCTTCAAATACATAAGGGCTGGGGCATCAAAAAGGCAGAGACAATCTCTTTTCACTTGTGCATTGTGACAGGGCAATGGATTCAACCTAGAGTGCAGGAAGGTCTTTATTACTGGAAGAGTTGTAGAGCGTTGGAGTAGACTCCTCAGAGAGGCTGTGAAGTCTCCTTCTCTGGAGACTTTCAAGACCTGTTTGGATGCATTTCTGCATGATCTGCTCTAGTTTTGCCCTGCTCTGGCAGGGGATTGGACTCAATGATCTTCAGAGGTCCCTTCTAACCCCTAACATTCTGTGATTCTATGAAATGTGATGATTCCACAGTATTTGGGGCACATATTTTTCTGAAAACTCTCTGAATCATAGAATAGTAGAGGTTGGAAGGGACCTCTGGAGATCATTGAGTCCAACTCCCCTGCCAGAGCAGGATCAACCAGGGCAGGCCACACAGGAACATATCCAGGTGGGTTTTGAAAGGCTCAGAGAAGGAGACTCCACAACCTCTCTGGGCAGCCTGTTCCAGGGCTCCATCGCCCTCACAGTAAAGAGACTGGCTCCTTCTAATTGACGCCCACTCTTCAGATGTTTGTAAACATTAGCAAGATCCCCTCTTAGTCTTCTCCAGCCTAAACAGCCCCAGGTCTCTCAGCTTTTCTTCGTAAAAGAGATGTTCCAGTCCCTTCATCATCCTCATAGCGTTCTGTTGGACTCACTGCTTATACTTATCATTCCTGTCTTAACCAGTGTTTATCAGAGAAGACACACGCAGCTTTCACCAGCTCTAATGCTTTTAATGTTGCAGCATTGGTGTTTGCAATGAGGCTGAACGTGGCTAGATGTGCAGGGCAGGTAATATGGTCTAGGCAGGACACAGTCTTCACTACCTGCTAATTTCAACAGCATGTGGCTGATCTGATTTCTGAAGCCACCTGAGTGCTTTGCAAAGCCTGCAACATTAGGATCCCACCTGAGCCACTCTTGTTGGTGAGCTCCATGCTTCAGTGCATGGGACGTTATTCCTGATTGCAATTCAGCCACCCTCATCCCTTATTGACGTGGCTTAGCTCTCCTCTTGTCTGACCCACAGCTGGAGAAGTGCCTGAACCATGGAGGTTTTGCAAAATCCAAGCTATACGTGCCTGGGGAAGGGAATCATCGAGAATGGTGGGGTGCAGGAACACTGCCAGACTGTTTCCCCTCTCACCCTTCCAAAACCAGAGGAGTTTTTCCCCAGTAAGTCATAAACAGTATCATTCTGGCTCTTTGTTTTTTCTTTTAATTGGCCAGGGAAGTTTCCTTGAGACTAAAGTCTGCTACAGTTGCCCATAAGCTGTGACTGTCCACCAGTATCAATGCTCTGTATGCATCTGTTACTGCAGATGGAGATGGCTATACATTACATTTACAAAAGAAAAAAAGAAACAGAAAAAAAGTGCCTGTAACTGATCTATAGCCTGGATGTTCTCATCTCCTCCTCCTTATTCTGCATCACAGAACAATACCTGTATTCATTAGGATCACTTTGGGCATGAATGCTGGGTTCATGGGAGAAGATTGAATGCAGAGATCTCCCAGGATTCAGTCATGGCTGTCAAACACCACTCCTAGCAGCAGGTATGAGCTTGAATGTTGCTGCAATATAAGCATTTTGTGTGGAAAATTCAGTCATTCATAGTGGATGGTGCAGGGTTGCAGGCAAGAGCAAACACAGCAGAATGCAAGGAAATGAGTTTGTCTGCAAAATGCAAACACACTTTCAGGAGGCTTTGAGATAAGCAGTGAGATGGCCACATACAGTTCAATGAGCAGAGAGAAAGGGAAAGATAGAGATATATATAAACATAGTTCAGGTTCAAGGAATGATGTCACTCAAGTGAAAAGTAAAAGTAGGTAGGGTGTCTTTTAAGATAAAATATTTGAGTGCTTTGATATATTTGGTAAATCTATTG
>WTSP01012031.1:24610-38809 GCA_025331215.1 Actenoides lindsayi
TGGGTTTTAAAATATGATTCATGTCCCTGCCAAGATTTCACCAACTTTCACAGTGAAATCCTGGTGCTGACACAGCCAAGTGCAGAAGTTGTGCTTCAGCCAGCTCTGGATCCAGGTCTCTCCACTTGTTTTGAATGGAGAAGACCGTAGAAATTTGAGGCACTGTCATGTGCGCTGTACACCAGAAAAACTGCTATGTCTGCGGCTGAACATTCCTCCCAAGGGGAAATACTGAAAGAGACACAATATCTTTCTGGATCAAGCTTTTACCATGAATTATCACTGTGCAATCCACTTTTTTTCAATTACTCATGCTCAGTCAAGTCCTGAGCTTAGGAAAAGGAAATATGTGAAAACTAGGTTAAAATAATTTAATTTTTTAAATAGTATCCTTTTGGTGTTGTGTTTTCCAGAGCACTGAGGAGGGGTATAGTCTTCCCAGAACAAGCAAGATTTTGGGGAGCGAGGAAAGAAGCATATTCTCTGCACCTCTAAACACTGCTGTGCAGGAGGATGTGCCCCAGCCCTGCTGAGTTTCTGTAGGCTTGGTTGGACCTAGAGGGAGTTACTCAAGGCAAGAAACTCCCAAGTACTCCTGAATTTCAGTAGAAACAGTAAAATGACCTGTGGAGGCCAGTGGCCAAGGGATGTGGGCTCTGTTGCACACCAGTGCCTTACTCCCTTGGACCTGCCAAACCAGGGAAACTGGGAAGCAAACACTTGCCTGCTCAGCTCTGCAGGCAAGGTACTCAGTACTCCTCCCACTAAGGTTGTTCTCTCCTTCAGTCGGAGAGATAAATCAATAAGAAGGGATCAATGTTGAATATTTAATTGCACTATTTTCTAAACCTTCCAAGGGAAAAATTTTGAAGTTCCATATTGAAAATTAATGGGGGATTTCTCATTATTTATTTATAAACCTTAGCAACTCAAAGTTTCTAGCAAATTCATAATTTCTTCTGAATGAAAGCAACTTGCAGGTGGGCTACAAGATATTAAACTAAAAAAAAAAAAAAATAAAAAAAAATTTAATCAATTCAGCAAAAGAATGGAGAATTAAGAGTTCACTGTTAATAAAAATTAACTGAGTGGTGCAGTTGATATGCCAGAAGGATGGGATGTCACCCAGAGGGACATGGACAAACTTAAGAAGTGGGCCTGTGTGAACCTCATGAGGTTCAAGAAGGCCAAGTGCAAGGTCCTGCACCATGGTCAGGTCAATGCCTGGTATCAATACAGGCTGGGAGATGAAGGAATAGGGAGCAGCTGTCCGAAGAAGTACTTAGGGTTGCTGGTGGATGAAAAGCTGGACACGAGCCAGCAATGTGCACTGGCAGCCCAGAAAGCCAATCGCATCCTGAGCTGCATCAAAAGAAGCGTGGCCAGCAGGTCAAGGGAGGCGATTCTGTCCCTCTACTCTGCTCTCATGAGACCTCACCTGGAGTACTGTGTCCAGCTCTGGAGTCCTCAGCACAAGAAAGACATGAACTTGTTGGAGTGGTCTGAGAGGAAGGTCACAAAAATGATCAGAAAGCTGGAACACCTCTCCTATGAGGACAGGCTAAGAGAGTTGGGGGTGTTCAGCCCAGAGAAGAGAAGGCTCCAGGGACACCTTGTTGTGTCCTTTCAGTACTTAAAGGGTGCCTATAAGAAAGATGGGGACAGGCTTTTTACCAGGGGCCTGTTTTGAACAGGACAAGCAACTAAAAGAGGGTAGCTTTAGACTAGGTACACCAAAGAGATTTTTTACAATGAGGGTGGTGAGACACTGGAAGAGGTTGCCCAGAAAGGTGGTGGATGCCCCATCCCTGGAAACACTCAAGGTCAGGTTGGATGAGGCTTTGAGCAACTTGATCTAGTTGAAGATGTCCCTGCTTGCTTCAGGGGAGGCTGGGCTGAATGACTTTTAAAGGTCCCTTCCAACCCAAACCATTCTATGTTTCTAAATCACGTTTGCTTGTAAAATCAACATCCATATCCATACAAGAAATCTAAGAGGTTAAATCCTCAATGCATGTTACCAATAATAAACAGTTTGATTAGAATTACTCTATGGTTTTAATACATCTATTTTTAATGCACATTGGTAAAAACATGGTATTGCGACAGGCAGTGTAAAAATGCAACAAATGTGTCTTCCGTTTCACAGCCTGATACCAAAAACTCAGGAAAAAAAATAATCTACTCTTCTTCCAGCAGTAAATCTCTATATGCTGGATATTTACACCTAGGACAACAGTTTGCAGGAAGGTGGCTACACTTTCTTTTTTAGAAATGGGCCTGGTATTGCTTTCCTCTGCCACACCATGAGTCAGGAGAACCCAGCAGCCAGCCCAGCATGGCTCAGAGGCACCTGAGAAGGGGCTACCAGTGCTGCAGGACAGGGCTGTGATATCCTTCCAGAGCTTATGCTCCCATGTACTGTACTGGTCTCTGGGCTGGCTCTGGGAGGTGCTGCTGCTGCCTGCCAGCTGAACGGGGGTAAGGCCACAGAGATAAAGTTATAAAAAAGAAAGGGAGTGGAGAGATGGGAACAGAGGGAGTGTGGGTGAAAAATCAAAAAATGTAAATAAAAGGAAAATCTCACAGGAAACAGTATCAATCACTACTGTGTTCTCTGGAATGTGCTTAAAAGGTCACATTTCTTGAGTGCATATGTCTTTATGCACACCTCTCATGCTTACTTGGTGGGGAAAGCAAGGCCAGCACTGCCTATCTGAAAGCCTGCACTTCAACACCACCACACAGCAGCACACAGCGAATGCAGCACTTGGGTTTTTGATGGATTAATAGACTGAAAGCTGAAGTGTTCGTCTAAGAAATGCTACATTAATTATTTCCAGCTAATTAGTTTGCTCTGTTTATTTAAACTGACTCCTCTTCCCTCTAGACTGAACCAAGCCAAGACTTTCTCCTGGAAAGACAGAAAGCATGACAACTCATTTCATGCAGAACACTGGCTAAATAGACAAGGATCAGATGCATATTATTCTCAGTGATGGACCACTTTAATCCCCACAGTCTACAGAAGTGATATAGGTTATTTACCAATGTGCTTACCCTTTACCTTTTCTTTTTTTTTTTTTTTTTTTTTGGGTGTGATAAAAATAGGAAGGACATTAAGCTATGACATGCTCTGATATTACTCTCTCCTTGTTGAGGAAGATCAGAAGACAAAGCCAATCCATAAGCCTCAGCATCAGTCAGCAAACAAGCAGCGAGCAATGATTCCTTGGTGCCCAGCACGCTTACACCTATATCCCACAACATTGCTTGTACAAGGACTTTTTGGGCAAAGGGTTGCAAAATGCATAGATGTACAACAGGAACATGCAGAGCAATTTCAAGGGGTCAAGCAGGAGAGAGATCTTTCGCAGATGGCCTTTTCATGCACCTCCTGTCCCTGTGGTGCACAGGAGAGCACTCTCCCTGGGGATGGTAATAGCTGTGGCAGGAGCCTCTGATGAAACCTAGGAGGAGGGACCAGAGCCAACTGCTGGATTAGCAGCATTCTCAGGGTGTCTCTATCTTCTCTCCTTAACTGAAGTTGATGGGCTTTTTCAACAGAGCTTCTTATTAAGCCTGTAGTGTACCCGAGAAAGAATTTTATAGATTTTATAGATTTATGTTTCTTTTAGCCTTTAAAGCTTGTGCACCACTTCACCACATCCATCCTGCACATTAAGAAAGGAAACCCTTTCAGTAACCCACCAGCTTCTGTGTGGCTTCTAGTAGCACAACCTACATTTCAGGCAACTTCTGGAAAGTCAGGTTGAAGACCTTCAAAAAGTATCTTCCATGGTCCTGAAAGGTACATCCATATGTGAATGTATGAATGAAAACTTCTTTCTGTTTTCAAACACTCACACCTGCAAATGAGGTAACTTAAAAGTTTCATTTGCAGCTACTGCAGTTATAAAATGGAGATTGTGCCTTTAATACAGCATATGCTCAAGAGCCTACAGCAGAAAAATAGCTGAGCAAGCAAGCCTTCTGCTATTCTGAAATTACAAAAAAAAATCCTCCATATCCAGCTGACAAACCATATGCTTCAAGTGAAGCAGTAGGTTAAAAAAAAAAAAGAAGCTTAACTCTGAACTATATAAAATGTGGACCATGATGTCTTCATCTCCTTCACAGGCAGGAAAGGTGATAGAAATTTCTCAATATCACATGGAGGATGAGACTGAAACACCTGAGAATGACAGCAGAACCACAAGATACTAAGTTCACCTCTTGCCTTCAGGTAGAAGAATAGCTTGTAGTCTCCTCAAATGCATTCCACCACACCTCCAGGGCTCATGAAGGCTAAAGTGTTAAAAGTTGCAAACTGGTAGTATGTGTTTGGAGAGCTCAAAAGGTGGTTCAAATGAGATCTCCAAGAAACGCATAGATGCTGCTGTGCACAAAAGCAACCACTATACAAGAGCTTCTAGAGAGAGGAGACTGGATAACATCAGTCAGAAACCCAGACAGCACAAAGGCTTTTAATTCAGAATTCTCTGCATTGACATTGCTTCAGAAATCACCCCTTGTAAACAAAAACCACACTACTTCTTAGAAGGTGGAAGGGGTTTCCTTTATGATGTTTGGCTTCCATGCAATCCTTACTGGTTGTTGTTCTTTTTTGTTTGTTTTTTTGTTTGTGTTTTTGGTATGTTTGTGTGTTTTGGTTTGGTTTTGTGTGTCTGTGTGTATCTTTGTTGGTTTTTTTTTTGTGTGTGTGTTTTTTTGTTGTTGTTGGTTTGTTGTTGTTGTTGTTTGGTTGGTTGTTTTCTTTTTGTTTGGTCCATTGCCCTTCCCCCCTGCCACATGCCTAGCAAAGGCAAGGAGTTTCCTGGGAAAGAAACTGGTCAACACTGAACACCATTTCACTATTCTTCTCCAGAGGAGGAACCAGAACATGGTGTACCCTGCCAACATGACTTTGAGTACCAAACTCTAGCAGCCATGCTTTCCAGGTCTGCCAGTTCAAGACAGTTTTTCTATCACACATTTCTGTTTTGACCTGTGAAAACTGGTGTTAGAAACACCAAAACATCACTCCCACACTGCTTTTTACAGTGTGGTACAAGCAGAAAGGAGAAGTTGTGCATTTCTATCTGCAGAGAAGACATGACTTTACTCCTTCAGCTTGTGCTTTTCCCCATCCTTGTACATTTCCCTATTCATGAGGCTCTTCTCAGCCTGGAGTTACATCACTCTTTGTAGCCCTTAACTGAAAACAAAGGGCTGTTCTACACATCACTTAAAGATGTTTCTTTCAATACATGGTAAGAAACTGACATGTTTCCTCCACAGCTGTAAATTGAAAGTAGACACCTCATTGCTTCAAGTCTGTACCCAAAATCATGGCTACACTATTAAATTTTTAACTGTAACCTGCCTATATGAAAAGTAGGCCTTTGTAGCATCAGCTACTGATTAACAGGCCCAGCATGATTTACTTTTCATTACTCACTGGACTCTTCACTCCTCACTCTACATGCCAGCTGAAGAAATACGTTGGAGGAACAGGCTCATTTTCTATGTTGGCAGGAAACTTCTTTTGTAATTATGTAGAAGTTTTTCCTTCCAATTCAGAGAAGCTAGCTGAAATGCATGTGCAATAGCCTCGGCACCAAAGCAGGGGGGCTGCGAGGGCCAGCGTGTTACACTGGAGACTGGCAGGCAACACCAGGTCCCTGGTGCAGGACCCCTGCCTGTTTTGGGGTGATAGTACAATTGCTCGAAGTTGGTAAGAGTGAGCACAGTTTCCACTTCACCCTCTTCTCTTATATAAGCAGGATACAGTTAGAGTAGAAAAGAGTAATCAAATACATTTATTTTGATAATTAATGAAGGTAACCAACTTTAAAAAACCCCAAACACCACATCAAGGAAATCCAGTAACATATCTAAAATCAATTAATATGTTTTTTTAAAATTTCCTGCAATTTTCCTTTTATGAACTACGATTTTCAACTATAGTTTAACGGAAGAAAACAACAACCATTGTACAAATATGCAACAGATTTACACAGCTTTTTTTCCTTTCTTTGTATACACACAGCTTCTGCTAGGAAAATTAATCTCTACATTACTCCTTGTACTTCTAGAAAGAAGTAAAGAATGGGCACTTAAAAGCAACTTCAAACAAGGGAAGACAAGAATTATCAATGCCATATGTCAGAACAAGTTCTTTCTAAGGTTACATCAATATCAGAAGATGGGAAACAGCTCCCAAAACTGCTTTTAGGAGAACAGGGAACTCAAGTGAGTCCAGGGTTAGGGGAAACTATTTCCATGAAAAGATAAATGCAGGAGCTTGGCAGATTTTCCTGCTTGTAACAGCTAAATTCCCTCCCTCTTCTTCAGGAGATGACAACTTTTTTCATAAAGGAAGATATTTTAAAAAAATCTTAATTTGCTTATCTATGATTGTATTAGCAAATTCATATGAAGATACCAAGTACTTTATTAAAGCAGAATGACCCAAGCAGAATGAACCAAGCAGATAGCTCTTACTCCAACACAAGGAAATGTCACAGAATTGCACTCTCACGTTCCTCAAAATTATCAGAAACTTTTTGTTTTAATAAAGTAGCATCATAGGTTTTTAGCTCTAACATCAGAGAATTACTATTTCAACCTACTGTGACACACAGAGGCCACCCTCTCAATATTGGCTTGCAGCAGCAGAGGCCAGCTCTGTCTGGGACACTTTTACAGACTAGATTCTCACTTCCCCAGCTGCAGTACTTAAGGTTACTCTGCCCGCAAACTTCAAAGCTCTCATCCCTGGGTGAACACCCTCTATTTGCTGGTGGGCTTGGAAACCAAGTATATTTACTTATGGTAGTACCCTTGGGTCAGTACTTCGTTAAGCAGCACAGACTGATAGACAACAGTAAAGTGTGGAAAAGAAATACTTCAGATTTAAATGGAGTCAAAGTTTCTGAAAACACATGACCTTCCATACAAGCTCTGAGTCCTCTGGTGGAAAAGGATATGTGTCCACCAGCAGACTTGTCACATACACAAGAAGCACACTTCAAAATAATATCAGTATTTTTCCATGTGGGTACAAGGAAAATGAACTTCAGAGACTTTTTTAGTCTGAACAACGTTGAAGGATGTCATGAAGATTTCTTGAATGAGAACTGTAGAAAGCATCAGGACTTTCTTGTTGCTGCTGTTGCTTTCAGCTTTAAAGAATGTAATGAAATGTGTCAGAGTGTGACAGAAACTTACTCATGGAGGAGCTGAAGGAAAAAAAAAAAAAAAAAAGAGAGAAAAGACCTTTGTCAAAGGGAAAAAGAAAATACAAACAACAACAAAAAGAGGCAATCCATCTGTGAGCTAATCAACAACATCACCAGCTATTTGAAATCAGAAAATAGAAAACTGTTCTGCTAGTAAAGCCAGAACCAGAAGAGCTCAGAATCATGTTTTAGTTTCACATTCCGGTTCAAAATACATTTATTTAAAAAATGCACAAACTAAGTTTTTTCTTGAGCATGCTTTTCATACTGAGACATGAGGGATCCACAAAGGCGGTGTCTGAAGGCTATCACTCACTGCCAACCGTTTCCCACCCCACTGACTTGCTGCTGTACTTCAGATGTCTCAGCAGCTTTTTCACCAGCAATAACTTTGTGTTGTGATGCTAAGAGGCATAGTTTCATTGAAAGTATAAAGACAAATGTAATTTGAGGTCTAAAATTTCATTCTTCTGTTTTCACAGATTACCCTACAAATGAGACAAGCCAGAAGACTTACTCACACTGCTCATGTGCAATGAATCAATGCACAAGAAGGAGCACTACTTCTCATCTCCCACAAAACAGTCTCTTGTTCTCAATGTTTTCCACTGGTGGAAACAAATGATTGTTCAGTGCCTCACTGAATGCAGTTTTGCAATGAGACAAGTTAACAGCTGGCAACTTTGTTCACATAGTTTCTCAAGCTGAGGTCTAGCTCCAAGTTTGGCTTAGCGTTGAGTGGTTTTCACTGAAACATGGGAAGGTAGCTCAAAGATGAAAATACGAGCCAGTGACTGGACATGAGCATTACCCCAGATCTTCCAGATTGCAAGTGTTTTGCTTTAACAGTTACCAAGGATGCATCAGTTTTAGCTGAGGATACAAGAAATTTAACCTAAAGAGTCAGTCAAGAAATTAAAAGCATTGAGAATCAAACTTCCCATGCAACTATGTGCTTTCTAGAGGACAAAAATGTTACTGTGGAAGCAGACATTTTGTAAATTATTGTTGCCTCTTCTATGGAGATGGATTCCCATCTTCTGTTAAAAAAATTCACCTCAGAAAGTTCAAGATCAGTATGTCTTGGTTATGTGATAACATTTTACATGTAAGTCTCCCTGCACATGCTGATTTTCAAAATTTTTCCTTGGTAATAATTTCTACACTGGACCTTCAGCTTTTCTCAAGGGTTACCAAGACCTCTGGGTTAGAGCAAATGTCCTACAACACATCCCTATCTCCACAATTTTGGGGAAGGCCTGATTGATGAGTACTCACAGGAGGTAGCACTGTTAAGTGGAATCAGACTGCAGAGTGAGATATAGTACTAATTTATTTTGGTTTAGTGCAGATTTTCACAAAGTGTATTTCACTTCTTAGCCAGCAGTTTGTTATTTCACCTGGAACTGACAGAAAAGATTGGACTCTGGTGCTTGGGGGGTAAGGGTGTAATTTCAGAATTCTATTATTCATAAAGAAGAAAAAAAAAAACATTACAAAAGAAATTGATGCTCCTGGCCTTGTTGAGAATACCTGCTTTTGCCATTGAGATTAATTTTTAGAAGCCTTTTGGAATCAGAAACAAGAGACAGCTTACAGAAGTAATATTTTTTAATTTTTTTTAATCAGACCAAGAACTATCCTCAACGTTTATCCCTCTCTGGCCATTCTTGGAAGAATGCAGAGTTTTCTGCCTTTGCCCTCTAAATTTATTTCTTCCCTGAAAAGGCAATAAATTATACTGAAGTCAGGGGAAAGACTTTTATTAAACAAGGCCTCATTTCCATTGTGTGTAAAGGAATGAATTTACTAGAGGGATTTTCCCCTTCAAAACTAAACTAAACTAAAACCACACTCCTGCCTTGGGAAATGATGAAAGTTCCTCAAAGCACAGTTTCAAAGGATCCCAAATGAAAATAAATAATACTTATTCTTAACTGAAAGTGGAAAGAAGGAGGAAAACTTCCTAATGGTTTCCCCAGGGAGAAGCAATGAATTACACAGGGATACCTGGAATACTTTAGAGGAAACACAGTTACCAGGGACGTATCGGCTTTAGTTGGGGATGCAATAAATTTAACTGGGAGAGTCACTAAAGAAATGAAGCCAGATGTTTAGAATGAGACTTCCAACACACCCAACCATGTTCCTGGTTCAGAGAAAAAGTCACTTGGATCCAAACACCAATAACTTCTGCTTCAGGAAGGAAAGTTTACACAGGCTTTTTTAAAGGGGGGGGGGGGAGAAGAAAAAAAAAAAAAAAAAAAAAAAAAAAAGAAAAAAAAAGGCAAAGAAAAAAAAAAAAAAAAAAAAAAAAAAATACTTCAGAAGTTTATCACACAAACTGACCACAGTGTAATTTCCAGATCCTGTTCTTCCTGCTTCCTCCTTTCTCCTTTTAATCTCCTTGCCAGCCAAGCAGTACTGGCAACTGATTTAGTTTGGTGCTTCTGAAGAAAATGCAAAAAGATCAATTGGAATTCATTTACAGGACTATAAATGACAATGAAAATGATCAGTGAGTGAAATTGAAAGACAGACTAAGTGTCAGAGGGCACTATTGCTTTTAGTAGCAGCATAAAAAAAAAAAAAGGCAAAAAACATCCTATGCAAGTCCAAAGGGTCTTAAATTTATTAAACAGTCCAATCACTGCATACTTTAAGTACTGAATACAGCTTAGATCTTTAGCAAGTTCTCATGCTTGCATTATTTTAACTGAAAGCAGAAATCTGTTTTGCTGATGAAATGTAATCCACTTTCAAAACTTCTCAGTGAAAACGTGTCTTCCTTTTATAAAACAGTGCTGAATCTGTCTAATATAGTAAACGAGCTATACTAATCAAGAAAAGAATATGGGCATTACACAAAAATATTAGTCCACTCATGATGGATAACAAACATAATGAAAATTCTATTTTTGGTTACTAAATCTGAATGATTTCACAAAGAAATCTAACAAATACAACCAATAATATGAACACTTGCATTCTGCTTCACCTTCTTGCAAGCTGAACATACACTGTTTTAAGTTAATATGAAAATGTCATTAAGATGTATGAAAAAAAAAAAGAAGAAAAGAAAAAGACTATAAGTAGTAACAGCAAGCCCTGGAAGCAACCCCCACCCCAAACTGTATGTAGTATTTTCCTCCGAGGAGCAATCACAACTACTCTTAAGGCATTCCAGTAAGAAAAGAGAAAAAAATCTAAGCCATCAAAAATCCCATAAGGTGTGCTAGAAACAAAACAAAACAAATTACTTATAGAATCATTTTAATGAAAATTTGACTTCTTCATGCAAATATTTGATGATACAGCTTGAGAGCACTGCCATAACACTGCATCTTTGAAAGCACTTACTATAAACATTCCCTCTTCACACAATGGTAATAATTAATTGTATAAAGAATATGAGAAACACTCCCATTTAGACTACACTCATCATCCACAATTTCCCAGTTTACTTGACTGTGGGATAAATTCACAGTTTATGCACTTGTAAAATATACTTATCTAAAACCACTGTGACTGCACATAACTACACCCTGTATGCTAGAACAGAAAGTCATTGATGCTTAGACTGGTATTGCCAGTGCCAGTTTCAGAGTTTATTGCCCTGTTTTTCCATCAGGCCTAAATCAATACACAAGTGACATTACTGTGATGCAGGGGTCAGGCAGGGTTGGTGACTGAACGAGTCCCCAGTGCTGGCAACAGTGTAACCTGGTATTTATGGCTTTACACTACCCCATTTCTAGAGAATAAGCTGCAAAATGTGTAGCTTTCATCTGAACTCCAGCCTGATTTCACTGCCCAGACCAGCTCTCCAAGGAAAATGTAGTTTCAAGGAAAAACCCAAACCGGATGCTACTTTTCTCCAAACAGGGACACTGCTACCTGGTGGAAGGATGTCTCCAAGCTGAGACAACATACTCATTTCCAGTCATCTCAAGGATGACTCTCTTCATACCAGCAGGACTCCTCAGGGAGAAGATAAATAGATAAAGTTGCTTCTTCGCATCACAGCGCTCAGAGTTAAACCCTGGCTTCTCCAAAAGATCTTCCTATCAGCTGCATTGCACTACCAGGGCTGATGTTTGCTTTGGCCCACAGGAATATCTTTCCATGGGCAGGGAAGGTCTGCTGAATTTCATGTGATGCTATAACCAAACTTTGTCTAGACAAGATCATCTTCATCTTGGTCCAGAACCACTTACTTGGTAACTGGTAAAATATAATTAACAAGGCTTAGGCAGTTTAAATTCTTAAGATTTGGGAGCTGACAAAGATAGGCCATACAAGTTAACCACCTCACACTGCATGAGGGGTATGGAAATAAACACATGACTCTGGCAAAACTCAGGATGTTGTCATTTAGATTGTAGCACTATTTCATGGTCTTTTTATTTTCTACTGAAAAGTAAGCGCTCTCAACTGTTTGAGAGGAGGAAGCGGGAAGACATGCAGGCTGCAAGCTAGAAGACACAATGTAGATACTGGAAGTGTCTTTTAAAAAATATGCCTCCACAGAACCTCATGTTTTTGATCTTGGAATGAAATGCATCATATCAATCAATCACCAAGAAAGGTTAAAATTATTAAGAATGCACTTTATTTGCCTTAACTGCCTGGCTACAGCATATATTGACACTCACATGTGTTCCCACAATTATTTGCTGCTTTCCATCCCTATTTGATAATTATTTGTGAAAAAAAGCTACAGAAGTACAAAAGTAAGTCTCTCATGCAATTCATAACCGTGGCAGAAAGAGAGGGTAAGAAAAAAGCTGTTGCTGAGCAGTTCCACCCTTCCAGATGTTTACAGTGAATTTCCAGATGTTTTCCTTGCATTTACTGGTTCTTTATAATAACTGTCTTCAAATACAGTGAGACTTCTTCAAATCAGAACAGTTTATACAAAAAAACCCCTTTACTTAAAGAAGTGCCACTAGTTTGCAAATCTTACAAAAAACCCCATATTCTTCCAAACCAAGTTAATGAACTTACAAGTGGGAAAGGCCTAAGTTTCTTTTTAGTTCCCAGGAACATAAAAGGTAAATAATCATAAACTCATTGTTTGCTTTCCCTATATCCTGGGGGCTAGCTGTGGTGCTTGGCTCAACAGGCGTGCCTAATTGTGGCCAAACACCACTGAAAGTTCACCCAACAAAGAAGACTAATTGGCACGACTAGTAAAATACATGTAAGAAGGGTTGTTGCTATTATTTTCATTTAAAATTCAGTTATAAAATCTCAGTATCAGAATCTCACAGTGTAACTTTTAATAGAGAAGAATGCCCAAAGACATGTATGATGCACAGGGAAGAGTTATCCACATTGTAAAAACAAGAGCTGACAAATTAAGGATGGATGTTTAATCAGCATTTAGGCAGGAGGTTAACTTTCCAACAGTAACAATCTAAGCTGGTAGTTATCTACAAACGCAGGTATAAGAACCCCTCAAAGACCTCAGCCTTTCATGACTTATTCCAAGCCACGGTAATCAAGAGCAAAGCTAGTTTTTCCAGTCCTGACCTCTGAAATCCTTTTCCAGTGCTTTCACCACTTCTTAAAACAGCAGTTAGAAACTGTCATCCATTTTGGGGCCATACCTGGATTTGGCCCAGACAAATATATTCAGTGTTTAACTATGACCTCCACCAGAAAAACAGTTTAGCTTTGTCCTTAAATGCAAGATAAGAAAAGGGTGGAAGAGAGGATGCCAACTTCCAGCTGTCGTATCTGCTAGGTCTTTGCCTGTTCCCCTGATTGCTCATTCAAACCTAACACATGGTGGTGGTGAAAGGCAGTGTCACGGATCTGCAAGCCAAGCCAAACCAGACCTTACTTTATGGCTACGTGCAGTACACACATCAGTCCTTCCCTAGCCCCAGCGCAAAGGAAAGACAAGCTCTAGAGAAAGAGCTTTATGTTCCTTGTTACTTTCGAAAAATTTCAAAAGCAGCCTTGTTGAAAGAAAAAAGGGTTCAACTATGAAATCACTTCCTTCTGTTTAAAATACTTTACTCAAGGAAAAAAAAAAAACAAAATGGCATGAAAAAAAAAAATAAAAAATCTGTTCTCTACTTTTGACTTGTTCCTAGGATTCAGCATCCCACCCGCTCTGTGGGATGACGCAGTGTGCCAGATCCCGACCGCTCCAACCAGCGCTTCAAGCAGCCGTAGCTCTCCCCTCACAATCACCCTCTTGTCAGAGGCGGCTGGCATCCACCCCACGCACGCTGACAGCTCCGCTGCCAGCAGGACTGCAGCCCCTTCGGGTAGCTCTTCTCCTGGAGCAAGGCAGCAAGACGCGAGGAGCGCAGGCACTGTTAGGCAGCTAGCAAACAAGAAGTATTTGTGTTATTCCGTCCCCCACTTGTCCCGCAAAACATAGCGTGGATGGGGAAAGAGAAAAGATCATTTTCTGCTTGCAGCAGAGAGGCTTTGCCTGGGAGTATAGCCAGCAGGATGACTTCAGGAAGACCCATTTATGGAAGTTCAAAAGTCAAATGAACAGTCATTGTTGCCCGAATTGCAAGGGAGTTACTGCTGAGCAGCATTTTAACAAAGATTCTAAGATGAGGACTGGCTTGCCTCCCTCTGCCAATACTCACAGGTTCACTGAGACCCCCAGCTCTGTTTTACCTTGGTTCCCAAGGCACCTTCCCTCTCCTCCAAAATTTATCACCTCCTCCTGGCTATGTGGGCTGACACACACCATCTCACCTCCCCACTCTGCTATGGAGCAGTAGAGTAAGGAGAGGGATATTAAGAGTAAAGTGAAACACCTCCTCTACTCTCTCCACTTCCAGCAAAAAGCTGGCTTCCAACTCAAATGTTAATGTATTACCCTGATCTTTACCATTAAGAAAAGCAGGGGGTCTTTTCCTCTGTGTTATTCAGGTTCAGTGATGCAGAAAAAGCCAGATGACATAAGATAAACATTCAGCAA